>JAUELI010154603.1:0-12183 GCA_031471325.1 Catablema vesicarium
CAATTTCTCAATCATGATTTCCCGTTCCGATATGGTAATATTTCTATATTTTTTATGTGTATATACTAGACCAGAATCAGATCTGCATATTTTATGTTTTTCAAGATCTGCCAATCAAATAAATCCAAACAAATACGGTGAACAAAAGAATCGCACATATTTTCGAGTGAAATATTACTCACAATCCTTTGTTTTTTCTTACAATCTTAAATGATTGTCTGGTTGCTGTTCCCCTGGTGTGTGTGCAAATTAACCTCCGAGTGGAATATTTTTGACTCAGGAAATTTTGTAATATTTTTATCATGTCAAAATCCCCCGAGTCTCTGACCTAATTAAAATGTATATATCCGTATCCAAAAATAAATTTAATCATGAATTCTCTAACAAAACTATCGTTATTAATGTTTGTTTTGTTTTTACAAAGTTTGGGTTTGAACTTTTTTTCAACTTCAAGCTTACAAAACTATTACCGTATTTATTTATTCATCCTAACCTCGATATAATAAGACATTGCATTTTATCCTAGAAGCATTCTGATTGTTTTGCATGTGCCTAATACAAAATAAATGTGCCTGACAGTAAAAAATGAAATACAATGATAAATAAAACCAGGTGTCTGAATTCAATAGAATGTTGTTATTCTATTTTAATAAAGAAAACTTTTGTCTAGACATCTTTTTTATAAATTGATAGCATTTCCGTAGAGAAGAAATTGCACGTGTTAATTAATAGAAAAATAAAAAATACACTATAGCTTGGGTGGAATGTTAGCCTTGCAATTACATGGGTAAATGCAGCCGCCGCCTAAGATGCTTATGCAATAAGAGGATTTCCCAGATGATTTATATTCAATACCAAATGTGAAGGAGAGAATTTGAGTATATAATTGAATCTATGACTATACTAAATTGAATCTAAGACTATACTAAAAAATCATTCCTAAACCAAGCTTATTTTTTACCCTCGGTATGATTTATATGTTATGTGCCCAGGCCTTCATCATTTTGTAAGGTTTGTTTCTGAATCTGAGTACCTTTATCTTTATTGATTAACGTATGTATTTTTGTTTGCATTATTTCTAGATGTTGCATAAAAACAAACTTATATAACACTATTCAATGTGGATGTGATAAACACACATTAGAAAATGTCAGGAAAAGGGAATTTAACGAAGCCAGCAGGGCTTGGTGTCGACTTAAACAAGCCAACAAAAACATTTAAGATGGTTATGGGATTGTGTATTGTTATATTTGTTGCTGCTGTCCTTTTTTTCTCATTTATACGGACCAGACTTCGACAAATCTATGCACCGAGGTTACTTCTCATTGAAAATAAGATATTCACTATGGGAACATTTCCTCTGTCATTTTTTTCATGGATAGCAATACCTTTCAAAGTTACTGATGAGGACATATATGCATTTGCTGGTATTGATGCTCTTGTTTATTTGAGATTTATGAGAATGGTGCTTAAGTTGGCTTTACTAACTCTTCCATATGGAATGATAGTTTTATTGCCCATCAATATCACTGGCAAGAACAAATTAGTTGATGGACTGGATAAACTTAGCATGTCAAATGTAGCAACAGGATCTTCTACAATATGGGCACACTGGCTAGCTGTGTGGTTGTATTCGTTTGTAGTATTTTATTTGACTTATAAAGAATGGACAGTATATATAAAGTATCGACAAAGATATCTAGCAAAAGGTACAGGAAGCCAGTTTGCTGTTTTAGTGAAAGATATTCCAGCAGACGTAAGTTATTGCGTATTTCTTTATATACAAGGATATAATATTTAGTAAGCTGTGCGGAGGAGTAATTTTTGAGCATAGATTCAGGCTCTAGCTCAAAAATCTCTTCTCCATATTAGTTATTCACAGTTATATTCAGCCTTATTTTTAAGGCTACTCTAGCAAATTATAACTTAAAAGAGTTGTTTTTGAGGATAAATTTGGATGAGCCTATAATTTGTTTATCTTTTCTATTTACCCTCCCAGTTAATAAATATTAATATTATTGCTTTGCATTCAAAATAATTCCTTCATCATCTAAAATGCTTCTAAAATGTGCTCATTTCCGTTTTTTGGAAGGTTGTTTTTAATTGAAATAAATGATAAAAATAAAAAATGAATTTATATCAGTGTGTTCCTATTTTTGGAAATAGGAATTCTAAATATAAATATATTTCAAAAGCTCAAATATAATATAAAATTTATTCAATTCAAAGATGTTTTTAATTGTATATAATATAGCTCTTCTTACTTTTGTAGTCTATTTTTACTTATTTCTACCTATCTATGTTGTGTGGTACGAATTAACTGTGAATACCTAATGTGGAGGAGAGATATTTGACCATAGATTCAGGCTATGTAGCCTGAATCTATGCTCAAATATCTCCTCCACAAAGCTTATTTTGAGTTATTTCTACCCATCCATGTTATGTCATATTTTTGCACAATTCTATTTTAATCTCTAAACATTTTAGATGACACAAGATGGTACTTTCAAAGAATTTGTAGATGGAATATTTCCAAATAAGGTACAGTATGCAGAAAAACTTTGATGAAAAGTTTTTGGCAATGGTCAGCAAATCTTGTTGCAATGTAAATTTTAATATAATACAAGATTTTGATTCTAGTAAACCTTTATTACCTTTATATTTATGTTTTTTTAAACACTCCTTCAAATTAAACACAAGTTTAGCGACGATGGAATTAATTAATAGTATTACAAAAAGGTTGTCTTTATTCTTATAAGCTTACCTCACCTAGTTTTAACAGTACATTAGTTGTGTTATTTTTTCTGAATTACCATTTCGTATATCTTGAAAAAGTTTTTCGACAGAACCAAGGAGCGAATTAAGTAAGAATGGGCTTGGTGGAGGAGAGATATTTGAACATAGATTCAAGCTTTAAAGCCTGAATCTATGCTCAAATATCTCTCCTCCACATTTGGTATTTACTGTTATTTCGAACCCTGAGAACAATAATCAGTGTTCAAAATTAGAGTAAATACTCACTCTATGGCAGAAAAAAAATTGAGCACAATTCTAAAAAATCTTAAAAAAAGGTTCGAAATAAGTCGAAAAAAGGCTTGGTAGAAGAGTGATTTTCTATGTTCAGAAATCTCTCCTCCACATTTTGTATTCACACTTAATTCGTACCAAGTATATTATAATTTTGATTAATCTTTTTTAATTCTTTTATTTTACTAGGTGTCTAGTGTTCATGTAATACATCATCTTAAAGATTGGGATAAACTAATTGAAAGACACGATACATATGTATTGAAGTGGGAAGCAGCCAAAGTAAGTTGCCTCAAGCTCAAATGTTTCTTGATAAATCTTCTGATTTGAAGTCAAAGATACACTCAATTACTAGCTCATTATTAACAAGTCCAGGTTTTTTCTCTACGTCAAATTCAAATTATTTAGTATTTATTGCTTGAAAATAATTAAATTATTTACTTGTGAAGAAAATTTATATGAAGCAGGGTTCAAATAATGAAACTTGATTTGCTTTAGCAAAAGTTTTAAATAGTAGAAAAACAAAGGGAATTTTGCCAATCAAAGCAAAAGACTACATACAAAATGATCAGCAAGATCTGAAAAATGATTTGCACAATGCAAATTGCAGACCCTTAATTTGAACCCTGTGAAGTTAATTTTTCAAAAAAAAAAATTAAAAAGAATTATTTTGCTGAACCACTTTTTGGGTACAATGTTGCTCTTCCTTAAGTGTTTTCCTGTTCTAAATTACAGCATCATCATGAAACAAAAAATAAGCGTCCAATGCTCCGTAAACATATATGTGGTGAAAAATTTGATGCAATTATTGAATATGAAAAAGAACTTGAGGTAAGTTTCTATCTGGATTAACAGAAAATTGTACAAAGAGCCATTGCCTTTAGTAGTATTAGACCATTCTTCAGTTGATAGAATTTGGTTGAATGTTGAAAATCTTGATACTAGTGTCATCATTTCTAAATACCAAATCAGCATTCAATAACAAGGGTAAAAATAAGTAAAAATGAGTAAAAATAAGCTTGGTGGAGGAGTGATTGTATAGCATAGATTCAGGCTACATGACCTAAATTTATGCTAAAAAATCTCTCCTTCACATTTGGTATTTACAGTTAATTGGAACATTGGTCATCATTTTAACATTGTGCTTTGATTATCTAATGGATTTGTGATTTACATGATCCAAAATAATCGTTAACACCAAATGTGGAAGAGAGATTCTATGCTCAAAAATCACTCCTCCACCAAGCTTATTTTTGATTTTTTTTTCAACCCTAGATGTATAATTTTCTTTTATATTTTAGTTAATCCAAGAAGGCTTGCTCGCAGCAAAAGATTCTACAAACAAACCTTTACGATGTGCATTTGTATTTTTTAAATCATTAAAAGCTAAAACACTAGCTATTCAAAGTGTTTGGACGAGTGATCCGATGGCATATGATGTTTCTACAGCACCTGATGCACACGAAGTAATGTGGTCAAATTTGAGTTCCCCGCCTTTTATAAGGTAGCAATTTATATAGTTAGTATCGAAAGCAAAAAAAATGCTGCGTTTTTCAGAACAATTATTTTAGATCTCATTTATATATGTTTGGGTAATATTTTATAGTGTCTCGTGATCAATAAAATTGGAATTTAATGCATGTTACTTTCTGTATTACTCTGGAATTTTTTTGTCACTCATAAGGAACAAATTAAGTCAGAATAAGCTGAGTGGAGAAGAGATATTGAACATTATGCTCAAATATCTCTCCTCCACATATGGTATTTAGAATCATTTCAAACTCTGACACCATTATAAAGAGTCAAGGCTAGACATAATACAAATAACAGATTTGGAGAAGTGATTTTAACTGTAAAAATCAAATGTGGAGGAGAGACTTTTGACCTGAATCTATCCAGTAGGCAAATACCTGTTCAAAGTCAGAAAAATAACGTTAGAACAATGTTCATTCGAACGTTGCTCTAACGTTATTTTGCTGACTTTGAACAGGTATTTTCCCACTGGGTATACTCAAAACTTACTCCTCCACAACTCTTTTGTATTCAGCCTTGAGAGCTAACTAACAGGTTTTAAAGAACAATACTCATCTTCTTGTTTAATCTGATTCAAAATGTTAATTTATTTTCTAGAGGTTCTAAAGAAATTCTTGGTTATGTATTTGTGTTTTTCTTGGTTATATTCTGGGCAGTTCCAATATCTTTCATATCATCGTTGACTCATGTAGAATCTCTTGGCAAAGAATTTAGTTGGCTGAAGAGCAGTAAGTCAGTAAACTATATTCGCTTTCTTAAAAGACTGAAAAATTCATGACTTAATGAAAATTGTTAATTTGTAAATTCCTTTGCTACCAGTATGCTTTCTAGTATATTTTACAAAACACTATAAATAATACTGTATTTATTTGGATCATGTATTGTGGGTAAATTGTATCTGGTTTGGCTTAACTCCTCCGTAGTAGTTGCAGCCTTTTTGGTAAAAGTATATTCAAGGCCTGGATATAAGAGTTAAATAAGCTCTGGGAAGGAGTCGTTTTTGACCAGCCTGAATTTTTGCTCAAAAATCTCTCTTCCACATTTGCTATTTATAGTTATATCCCACATTTGAATTCTCCCAAAAAGTGGTTGCAAACTATTGTAAGATAAGCTATAGGTTTTATATTCATATTTAATAACCTGTCACTTTTATTTCTAGTTCGTTCATATACCAATATTTTGTTCTTTATAGTCGAAAATGCAATGCCAACTTGGTTACTGAGTTTTATACAAGGTATATTACCTGTAGCATTATTATCATTGTTTTTCATGCTGTTACCGGTGGTAAGTGTTTAGCACTGTTCAAAATAACAATAAATACCAAATGTGGTGGAGAGATATTTGAGGATTAATTCAGGCTAAAAAGTCTGAATTAATGCTCGTGATTTTATGTCGTTAATTTATTTCAAAAGTTGTGAATAATTGTTCTAAGTTGCAGCGCCGTTTTTGCAGTAAAACAAAAGAGATAAATCAAAGGTATGGTTGATTGTTCCTAATCGTATAAAACCACCTGTAATTTTACATATAAAATTTATCATACAAAAGTAGTAATTATTATTTTTCATGAATATTTTTATATTTCCCTAACAGTAACCTTAAATTACCACTAGGATACTAAATAATGAGAATGTTATATTTTCAGATCTTATTCCTGGTTGCTCGGTTACAAGGAAAAGTATCAAAAAGCAACATGGCCCTAATGGTTTTCAAATGTTTATTTGTATTTCAAGTAAGAGTATAGCATTATTTCAAGTTTCCTATTGGAAATCTTGCTAACAGGTGTTTAGAAATTGAATTGGAAGCAAGAGATTTTGTACAATCATTTGAGCTATAAGTAAGTGTCAGACAGTACTGCGCATAGGTGGATGAGTAATAGGGAAATGTACATTAATATCAAAGATCAAAAGAAGTAAAAATAAGCTTGGTGGAGGAGTGAATCTTGAATCTATGCTCAAAAATCTCTCCTCCACATAATTATTTACTGTTAATTTTCACCCTGAACATTATTACATTTATTTATTTATTAACAAGAATGCATTCATTTTGTTTTATAGACATTCAACACATTTTTCATATACATCATTTCTGGTTCAATACTTCAATATTTCAGCAAAGTGATAAAGGAACCATTGAAGATACCAGATCTTCTTGCACAATCATTACCAAGCCAAGCTGGTTTTTTCATCAACTACTTAGCTTTACAATCTGTTGTTGGTTTGGCCCTTGAGATAACGAGGGTTGTGCCATTAATTATAACAACTATTAAGCTAAAATGGTACATATGTTTTCTATAATTAATTAAAAGGGGACTAAGCTCAAATATAATTTTTACTAAAATTGGCTTTAAATGCTTATATTTATCTAAAACAACTGCATGGATACAAAAAATATATATACATTTTACCTTCACTATTCATTTTTTTATGACCTCAAAATAACAGCACGCTCATCGCCATTACAGCATTATGCTCAAGATGCACTCAGTCAGAAGCCTTGAACCTAATGCTCGCCTTGAGCGTAATGCTCGTCAAAAATCAAATGATTTTTATTCGGACTTAGTTTCCCTTTATAGTCAAGTTCTCTCTCTACCCTCAATGCCCTCTTGTATGTAAGAATTTTAGTAGCAAGTGCTACTCAAAATTCTCATATTGTATCTTGTACAAGCCTTTTTAGAGAAAAACTGGAAAGTATATAAGCACAATATTTATTTAGTATCCATATTGAGAACAGTTCTATCGATATCATTTTATGTGAATATCAGGAGAATATTTTTGGTTATGTATTTGTATGGTTTTGTATTTTTGACAATTCAAGGTAGACCTGAGGTTAAATGATTGTAACACTGAAATAATATATCAAAGTTCAAGACTAGTAAGCTCTGTAGAGCAGTAATTTTTTTTTACAAAGATTCAAGCTGCAAATTCTTTTCAGCCTTGAATCCAGCATTGAAAGTTCACACTGTACTACTGTATTCCTTTACCTGATCATTAGATTTTGAACTGAATTTTGAAGCTTATTCTTATTCTCAATTATCTTGCAATCATCTTACTTCTTCTATTGTTGAATATTTAGGATTGTAAGTACACAAAGAGAGACACTTGAAGCTTGGAGGCCGAAACGAGCAGAATACGAAATCATGGTGAGTTGTTGAAAGTATGATTACTAATCAATCGTTGAAAGAATTAGTCCAAGGGTTGAAATAAGTAGAAATAAGCTTGGTGGTGGAGTGATTTTTCAGCATAGATCCAGGCTTTATGGCCTGAATCTATGCTCAAAAGCCTTTCCACCACAGTTGTTATTTGCAGTTAATTTTGAACATTGATTAGTCGAAAATTTTACATTTAATTTACATTTATTTCCCTAAGACCAGAGTTATGAACAGCTATAATTTCATTTCATGTCTTCCCACGATTTCTTGATTACCATTACAAAGTCACCACTCTCTTTCCGAAATCAAAATCCAAAGCTGGATAAAAGAAGAGTAATTTTAAGCGTAGATTCAGTTTAATCTATGCTCAAAAATTCTCTTCTCAACATTTGATATTAGCTGTTTTTCCACTTTTAACAGTAGAGACGACTTTACAAACTTTATAGAGTTATCTAAACGTAAAAACAGGCGTCTACTTAAAAAACTATAAAAAAATTATTCCTAAAGTGATCATGCATAAAACAGTGTTGGATTACTTTAATTAGAATATTTTAATGAGATTAAATAACGTTCTTGTGATGTACTGACGCGTCTTGAAAAATTTACGTTGGCTTAAAAACTAAATTGATAAAATTTAAAGTTGTCTCTGTTTTTACGCCCACGTCTACTTTAATAAAAACACATTTATATATGGGCGTCGTTTTGTCGACTTTAAAAACAACAGGTATAAAGTAGTCTGTACAGATTTTAAGCTGACTACTTTATCAAACACCTGTTTTTAAAGTTGACTGTTTTGTTGAAGTACTCTGAGTGTAAAAACGGTTATTTGCAGTTATGTCTGGCATTGAAATATTTATTAATGAATGCATTTCGTGAATTCGCCAAAACAGAATGACATAATAAATACAGCTTACATTCATTTGAAAGAAATATAACTGTTACGTCATTTTATACCCTTTTAAAACCTTACTTTGCAATTGAAATCAAAAACTTCCCTTCAACAGACCTCATTTTTGTTCAAGTTGAAAAGAATTGGAGAAAATTAGGAAAAAATAGAACAATTCGAAAAATTTCCCAATGCGGAAGGCACTAGACCAAAAGACGCGAAATTTGCAAAAGTTTCTGTTTGCGAAGTTTGTGACATTAAAGTACTTATTCTTTCAAATCTTTCACCTTTGTGTATTGTATTTAATTTTTATTATGAGAGATGTCCTTTCTTCTTTCTGTTTTTGACAGGCTGGATTTCATACCATTGTTTGCAGGCACTAATATTAGGGCCGAACTAATTGATTTTAGAGCTAATTATTATGTTTTTCTATATGCAGTACTCACAAGCGATGTTATTCTTCTTAATTGGTATATCATATTCTATTCTTGCACCAATCATCATTCCATTCTTTGTGTTGTACTATGCGTTTGGCTATTGTGTATGGACGTATCAGTTATTACATGTTTATATACCTGAATATGACCATGGTGGTACATTCTGGCCAGCAGTATTTTTAAGGTACTTTTAAACAGCTCAGAGTTGGAAATGACTGTCTATACCAAATGTGGAGAAGAGATTTTTGAGCATAGATTTAGGCAATAAATCCTGAATCTATGCTTAAAAATCTCTCCTCCACCAAGCTTATTTTCACTTATTTCAACCTTTGTAGCAAATTAATTTCCATTTTTTTGTTGTCCAAATAAAGAGTGATTTTGCGCATTCACGTCTGTAGGATTATAATTTTCCAATTATTTCTTCAATAACTATTAATTTCCAATCAAACCTGCAAAAAAAACAGTTTTTAGACTTGTAAATTCAAAACGATGCACACAAGTTTTTTACTATGGAGGAGGATTTTTTGAGCATGGTTTCAGGCCCCATCTACGGTGATCATTTGCAATAATTTCGAACACTGACTCTCCTCCATATTTGATATTTACAGTTATATCCCGTCTCGCCCTTTCACCTGATGTTACTTGTCATTCTTATACTTTTAGAATGATGATTTCAGTTATTGTTTTTCAACTACTAATGCTTGGAGTTTTTTCATTGAAGCGAGTGTTTATAGCAGCTGGTCTTACTATACCATTGATTATAATCACTATTGGTTATTTGTCGTTGATGTCAAATAAGTTCAAGATAAATAGTGATTATCTGGCTTTGAGTGAAGCTAAAGATACAAAATATGCAGAGAAAAATTTCATTGAGGTAATTAGTTTCCATAAAGGTAGACCATATGGATGAAATAGTCTTGAGCATAGATTCAGGCTATATGAATAAAAAAAATGACTCCTCCATATATGAGCATGTTCTGATGTTTTAGTTTCAATGTCATATGATATTGGTTTATATATATATAGTGAAGATAGTACTATCTGTCATGTAGGAGACATGAGAAGTTATATATATATATATATATTTTTTTTTTCTATTTTTTTTTCTTAGTTATGGACACGACTCTTTTCTCCTTTCATATATGGCAGTTTCATTGGCAATGGTTTTCTCTAACTCTAATATATGTATATTTGTTTCAATGTACTTTTTCCTACTTAGTGAACTTTTTAATTTTTTGTCTGCTTTCTATAATCTTTTATTTAACTTACCTCTTCATTTCTCTTGATATGTGAAATTAGTTTGACTGATATTCTATCTTTAAATATATATAAATATATATTACTAATTGGGTTACTGCGAACAAATATCCTTGATGGTGGAACAGTATTTAATGAGCTTTTATTGTTTGGGTCATTTTAGTGAAATCTGACAGATGTCAGACGACAATGTTATCAGATTTTGTTCAAATTTTCATAATTTTTTTGTCTCTATGAAAGAGATCTTTCCTAAAAAATTTAGCCTCAAAGCTTTATCCGTTCTCATTTTATGGGCGTTTAAAGATTTCAGAATTGTCCCAGATTGTCCAAGAATTTCCGTTTTTTGAGTTTCAGAGGCCTCTAATCTGAAATATCATTTTCCCAATAACTTGGCTCAGATATTTTTCTAATCCCTACCAGAAGTTGTTTTAAAAACTGTCATTTTTATGTTGCTAAAACGTAACAGAAACCATAGGTTTTTAATAGTAACGTGAAAGGGTTTCTTACTATCGGTAATAAATATGATTGCACCAATGAAATTCTAATAGACATTCAGTCCATTTGGGGATTCAAGAACTTCTATTGAACGTGCATACAAGCCTCTTTAATTTCATCCAGGGAAGATTTGAGTCAGTTACCAGTTGTGTTATGGCCCAACTAACGAAAGATATAAATATTTTTTAGGAGGCACGTATCAGATACATTCGAAATCACTCTCTTCCTGAGGTGTTTGAAGTTAGCTATGATAAATATAATGATCATGATGATTATAACCCAGTAAGCAGATCAATTAATGATACCGATGAAGATGTACAAGATACGTCAGAAAGTGCACATCTTCTTCAACAACGTTCAAAATAATTTCGTACTTTGACAAATGGACGAATTAAGTAAGAATAAGCTTGGTGGTGGAGAGATATTTGAACATGGATTCAGGCTATATAGCCTGAATGAATCTATGCTCAAATATCTCTTCTCCACATTTGGTGTTTGCAGTTAATTCGTACCGTGTGCCAAATGGATACACTGCGCAGAATCATGGCGTATCTGTGCGCTTTTAAAGCCCATATGGCTGTCTAAATATGGAGCTATACGGGCTTCATTAGGGCATGGATCCACGAGGATTTTCGCGCAGTGTTAAACGTTCAGTTAACGTTTTTACATATTATTTTATGCGAAGTATTTACTTAAAGAGAGGAGAGTTTCAGATCACAAATAAAAAGTTTTTTTTTTTAATTTTTTATAAAGCCTGTGCGTTAAGAGAAATCTATATTTTTACAGCAATTAATGTTCAAATACGCATTTGTTCTGAGCAGTATCCAATAATGTTAACCTTTAGTGGCTGTTCATATAGGTAAAAAAGTTCCTCGGTAAGCAGAGAAACATTACTGAGAAAAAAATGTGGAAAAAAGAATATAGAAATAAGAATTTCCCGCTTACCAAGGATATATTTTGACTAGATCATGTGACTCTGACTCTGATTGTTTTTCCTCTTTTGTGATTGGCTTATTTGTCATTTCTCTGTTCGCATGAAGAATAAAATGATATCTCAAGAGGCGGGGAATTTATTCGCATATAGTGGAAAACTATACCCTTACCGCGGCTTACAAGGCCGGATATAACTACACACACTAAATGTGGAGGATATATTTTTGAGCATACAAAAACCTGTTCAAAGTCCGAAAAATAACCTTAGAACAACGTTTGGTCAAACGTTGTTCTAAGGTTGTTTTGCAGACTTTGAACAGGTTTTTGCGCACTGGGTAGATTTATGATCTACTATTACTTCTCCACAGAACTTATTAGCTCTTATATCCAGTCTTGGCTTTTTATACACCATTACAAGTATTTATTCTGTGTGGTTGGTGTGTTGGAAATATTGATAAATAACCACT
>JAUELI010154714.1:0-12183 GCA_031471325.1 Catablema vesicarium
TTTAAAAATGGTTGCTTTTTGAGAAGGTTGCGGAGATCTTCTGTGCTGTTTCTTTCAAGCAAGAAGAGACAGAAGGTCGAGAAGAAAGAGATCCCATTCTCGAGGTATGAAAGAAATGGACCCTAAGTATAACCAATGAGAAAGTTTGCTTTGATTTTTTTATATTGTTCTTTTTTCCACGCTTTTGATTTTAAACAATCTCACAGGAAACTAAAATTAAACAATGCAATAAGAAAGTTTGCAGAAAAGAAAAAGTTTTTTTACAAATACAAAACATGGATATGATTAATAATATTATAAAACGCTGGAAAAAGTGAATAATATTGATGAATGCGGGACGTTTTTAATGACGCGGGCGGGGAACTCTATACTAAACATCAAATGTTTGTGGCCTAATATAATATGTATTGCAGCTCACAAGATCAAAAAGCAAGAATAGTACCTGCAGCTAGACCAAAATAATTTTCTCGTTTAATTTTTGGTTGTCTTGGTTTGTACTCTGGATCTTCGTCAGGAAGGACAATTGTACCGTCAGGTTCCTTAAAATATAATAAATTAGGTAATTCATTGAATGTAAACTTGGAGCAACATAATCAAGGATAACAAGAATAAACTCTAAAGTAATTTTTGAGCGTAGATTCAAAGCTCAAAAATATATCCTCTAAATTTGATATTTGAAAAATGCATGAAATTTAAAGGTTGCTAACTTAGAAAAGTTTTAAATAAAACATGTTACAAAATCACAGTTAATACCAAATGTTGAAGAGAGAAATAATATATCTCTCCTCCACAGTGAGTATTTGTTGTTAATTCGAACACTGCTAAAATTCTGTTATTTTAGAATCAATTATACTCAAAGTAAAATAGTTCTATCAGCATTTTACGATCTGCTTCTAAAACAAATTCATCCATCTAAATCATCTAGTAATCTTGTTATTAAAAAAGGTGCAAACACTTATTAACAGCTGGTATGTCAGATAATGAAATAAGTTAATAAAAAAAGAGAACAGTATAGAATAAAAGAAAAAACAATCATGTACTGTACAGCACTATACATATAATATTATAACAAAAGAGAGCAGACCAAACAAGTGTTATTAAACCGACTTATTTTTTTCCAAATAAACCAAATGCTATTCCTTGTTTATTGTTCTACACGTTTTGACAAATTCTTCGAGATTGAAAGCAGAAATCTCTCAGCCTGCCAGTGTTACTTATTTGAGAATGAATGGCATGTTTTCAATTTGAAAGGCAAGCATGCTATCTGCACTATCTTGCACTAGTAAGTCCTCGTTAAAGCTCCCAGTCCCAATCAAACCCCCATACTTGAATAAGCCTGTTTAGCTGAAACTTTTGAAAGAAGCACCCATTTGAATAAGCCCCCAGTCATTCACCTAGGGGCTTATTTGGAGTATACGGTTTTAGCCCAGGGACTTTTTCGTGTTCCGTGTAAAAGGATATAAAAATGACAAATTTTCAGTAAAATCAATCGTAGGCGGAACTCCCTTCTGAAATGATATGAAAGACGCTGATGGACTTTGATATTGACATATTTTTCATGAAATTTGTGTCATTCATTATTCTTCTAAATTAATGAGCCCCTGCTCCGATAAGCTCAACCTAAAATGTATTTGTTGGTAAATAAGCCCCCAGGGAGTAATTCTAGGACTGTGGGATAAGTGTGAATTCATAACAACTTATGTAGTTTATGTAATTTATGACAAGCAGGAAAACCCTTATAATAAAGCGTGTTTATTATACATTTCAACTCATTGCGTCAAAACTATTTCCTTTTTCCAAATAACTTTTTCATACACAGAAAGAGACCTCTCAGTCTACAACTTTGTTGGTTTATTTTTTTGAGTTTATTTTTAGTTATTCTAACTATTCATACTTACAATTCCCTTGTTCCTCAAAGAGCGACGTACAGGCGAGCCATTTCCGTTTGAAATTTGAGTTATATCAGCTAATTTCCTTTTTACAGCAGGCTTTGGTTTATTGAGTTTCGATGCATATTTCTTTATAGGTTGTAAAATTGGTTTAAACTAAATTAAAATTGATTTTCATATTTTTTAACAACTCCAAGCCGTTAACAGAGGATGGGGGTACAGGCAACAGCCGTTAACTAAATTGAAAAAAAATATGAAAATCTTCTTCAAGTTTATTACAGTAAAGAGACAATGTGTTTTCATATTCTCGCTTGGCGCTGGCTTATCTAGGCGCCATTTTTTATTTTCTGTAACTTCCGCAAAGACATACGCAGACCATTTGGTACGGCCCTGTCGACGACAGTTAGAGTATGACTGTCCTGAATTAGGCCATACCATGCGGTCCGTTAAGAACATAAAAAATAGCGCCTGATAAGGCAGCGCCGAGTGGGAAAACATTTTGGTTTTCCGTGACTTTTGACAGTTTATAAAGTATGTAAGTCTTATTTTACAGCTTCTAATTGGTATACAAGTATGTCACATTGTTATTAAACATGATATTTATCAAAATTTGTGATGCTTGGGAAGTTCTCTTTTTTCAACTTTTTTAGAAATTTTGGCCGCTAAGGTTCGGGGAGGAGGGGTCTGTCCCTTAACGGCCTAATAAAGCCGTTAAAAATATGAAAATCGATTGTGGATTGCCCCTAAACAGTTTGATTTTTCATCCTTCATCATTGTAGAATTATTTTTTTCGATCTGTGTGATCATATAAAATGTGATGCAAATTTGATAGTTTAAAAATGTAACAATCTAGTACCTGCCTTTATACAGTAAAATAAAATGGAATAAACAACATCTATTCTTTAATTTGGATCTTTTACACTTGAATATATGTAAACAAAAAATCATACAAACACACTGAGTAGCAGTCAGTCAAAAGAAATTTGTAATAAATAGAGACGAAAGTTTTCTAATCAAGAAATTCCGTTCAGACGACAGAACCATACAGAACCAATTTCACTCAGGTTCAGCCACCTACAGTATCTTGAAAATAATTTATATCCAAGCAGCCTGATATTAGGAAATGTATAAAATCATATAAACTTACTGATCGAAGTAATCCCAAACTTTCCAGCATCTTCTTATTCTCTTCGATATTTTTTAATCTCATCATTTCATACTCGCTCAACTTTGGATAAATTAGTTTAGACATTGTGTATTAATTTTCTAAATGAAATATAAGAAATATATAGCTATTATATTGTGTTGTTAGTGTATATTTTATTATTAATTTAATCACACACAACGTGTACTTTACAATTATGGGCTGTGCATTATTCAATTTCATCTTACTGGTTCATTGTATGCAGGTTCAATTGAGTTTGTGCTCCCATTGTATACTGCGAACTACAGTAGGACATGAGATCAATAGCTCCAGTTGGGAGAGTAATCGTCTGGCAAGCGAGAGGTTATGGGTTCAAACCTCACTAGATCTGTTAAATCTTTGAGGTCATTGTAAAGTACATGGTGTATGTGACTAAATTGATACAAATATATATTTCCGAAAAATAATGTGTATACCTTACGGATCTGATACCTTTAATACACATTTACATGGAGATCAAAATTTTGTCGATCACATCACGGAAACAGAGATGTTCTAGAAAACAGGTGTTCTAAAATAATAGGTGTTCTAAAAAGTCATTTCTGTATTCTATAAAATATTTCATCGAAGTGGGTTTGGGAAGAAAAGAGGTGTGAAAGTGTTCTAAATATAATAACATAAAGTGAAGTGAAACTTTGACAAAAAAAGAGAGTTCAGGCAATGACCAAAATTTCTAACAGATGCCGATTTATATCGCCCAGCTTTCTAAGTTGAAGTGTGGTATCAAACAATATTTTTTTCCACTACGTGCTGCCTGTCACTGCATATCAGACGCCATTTTGTTTCTTTGCCAACAGCTTGGTGTAACTTTCGCAAAGACAAGCTGACCATTTGGTCCAAACCAATCCACCACAGTCATACTCTAATTGTGGTTGATTGGGCCGCACCAAAACGGTCCACGAAAGTTACATCAACTGATCGAGTTCTCAGAAAAAAAAACACAAAATGGCGGCGACGAGCGAGAATAATACGGCAGCGCCAAGCAATAAAATGAAAACACATTGTCTCTTTCACAAGTCCCTGATCCTAGAAAATCGATATTGTTAAATAAAAAATTTAGTGTCTCTGTTAGCAACCCCCCGCCCAGGGATGTTACGTGTGTGTAAAATCGATATGTGACTCTGCCCTAACATACCTCGTTTTTTTCATAAGAAATGTACATACCTCTTTTTAGGGCTGAGTCACATTATCGATTTCCAATCTGACGCTAAGTGCTTACCCATCCACTGACCTTTCCTTAGCGTCAGTTCATAAAATTTAAAAAATCGATAAACTTTTGCCAAACATGGATACTAAGCAAGTGATCCCGTTTTTTTAATTGTCTCTATACGCTTGATGCAATGAAGCCAATCATTTGTCTCTTCACAACGTCATAAAAAAATTCCTGCCATTCAAATTCCCTATATCCCAAGCTTTCCAAAAATATATAGGTTGACCAGATACCAAATGGGTGCTACGGGAAATTTTTTTAAGGCCTTAATCTACCTCTGGCTACCAGATATTCTACTTCTGAAGACACGTTTTCTGTGTCAGAAAGCTCCTTTAGCCAAGGAAGTAATTTTAACAAATACACCCGTAACAGTTTGATTGACAACTTGATCGCTTTTAGTCATTCGTCGGAAGTGTGTTAACAAAAAATACAGAGGTAATTCTATTATTCAAATGTCAAGTTTGAACTATGTAAACGTCACAGTAGAACAATTATTTTATTTTGATGGCACTTGTGAAACAAGATATTGTATCTAAAAACAACTGGCAACATTATACTAAGGATTCAAAACGACGCTTCTCCACATGAGTATTATGCTTGAATGTCTTTCTCTTGGTGTATTGTCTGTGGCGAAAGTAATTTTCGAGCAAACAGAGGAGAAAATTGTTAATGTGAAGATAAAAGTCAACCTTGATTCTAGCACATAGAGCCTTTCGTTCGAGGTTGAAAGAAACTGTAGATTATTTTTATGAAAAACCTTGAGGAGAGTAAGTTGAGAACACAAGTTGCCTTATTATGATAAATTATAATTCATTTACAATGATGACGCACTTTCGAAATAACGTACCGTAAAGGTCACTACGAATAACTTAACAACGTCGGACTACAACTTCAAATATCAAGTATGGAGGAGAGAATTTTTAGCATAGATTCAGGATATGTAGCCTGAATATTACTCCCCCACAGAACTTTATTATTTCTTATATCCTTCCTTACAACACTTTTTTGGATGCTGAAATTAACAATTACCAATAAAATTTTATGTTATGTTTTTCAAACAAATTCTCTGGCCAACAATTTTATAATAGTTTTCATACATTTCAAAAAATTGGCATAAGCTTGAAACCGGATATCTTATATCGTATACTTTGTTTTTTTTATAAGCAAACCAGGATGGAGAAGGAAAACTCGAGAGCTCAATTTTCCCACCATTAGCTGTAGAAGGGTTTATTTTTGAAGTTATACATTTTGTTATTTTCTTTGCTAAGAACTTGGTGTAACTTTCGGAAAGACATACGCGGACCGTTTTGGGCCATCCCAATCAACGACATTTACGGTATGAAGACACGTGGATCGGGCTGTAGCGGCCTTTTTTTTTATTCATTCTTCATTTTACATGGGTAATTTTTTTCAATTTTACAATTATAAAAATATTTAGTCAGTCCTTGCAGGACGACTTTTCAATCCCATAACATATATACGTGTAAAATCTGAAAATTAAAAAAAAAAAAAAAAAAAAAAATTAACTGTTGTTATAGCCTACTCCTGACCTTCTATGTAGTCTTAGCAAAGTCTACAAGAACAATTAGGCAACCATTGTATTTATGGAAGGAAGGGCAAAATCAGTTTGTGTAGGGAGATCATCCTTAGATTTCTTAGAAACAAATATATTTTTCATAATTAATGGGGATATATCGTGTTTGTCTTATAAAGTTCTAAGGCTAAACATTGTATGTTCCTGTGGTGAATTTTGAAAGATCTGTCTTTTACTAACAGTTCTTCAAACACAGAAGTGTTATCTGGATACACAATGCGAAGTGCTCTTTCGTGAACTCTATTTATTTTTTGGTTCATATTTATATCATGAAACATCCCACTCAGTCAGATTGACGCTAAGGGGCGTTCGACAATCGATTTTCATATACAGGGGAAGGGGTACAGGCACAAGCCGTTAAAAAAATATGAAAAGATAAGAAAATCTCCTCAACAAAAAATTTCATTTTCTCACTCAGCGCTGGCTTTTGCTGGCTTACCAGACGCTATTTGGTTTTATTTGAAGAACTTTGTGCACCTTTGACACAGATCGTTTGGGTACGGTCCAAAATCAACAACCGTTAGAGCATGACTGTCCTGGATTGGACCATACCCAAACGGTCTGCGGGAAAGCCACACAAAGTTTCCTAGCGAAAAAAAAAAACTTTATAAAGTATGTAAGTCTATTTTTTTTGAAAATTTTGGCCATTATGGTAGGGGAGGGAGGGGGTATGTCCCAAAATGGCCTAAAGCCGTTAAAAAATATGAAAATCAATTGTCAAAGGCCCCTAAGGGAAAATATATTGCTTGTTTAGATTTTTGTCTGAGAAATAAAACTTTTAGTAGCTTCTCATATCCTACAGTGTACTTAGTGTACCTTGTTTTGGTTTTTTTGATACTCAAAATACCCCGATGGGGTCCACGCCACTAAATTACCCCCAAACCCCAATCGGGAGACAGTCTCCCGATTGGGGGAAAGTGCCGTACTGACTACACAGCTAGCTATAAAACAGCAGCTCTGATATTACTCTGTTTCACAAAAATGGTTGATTTATGCAATGAAATGTTTTCTAATAACTTCACCTCTTATTCTTATCGACTGCTTCTATTTTTTCTAGCATCATCATCAATCATCATACACAAATTAAATATATAGCTAGTAGTTGTGTACACCCAAAAAAGGACAACATGCAAACAATTAAGGATTAGGAAAATTGCCTCTGCAGTTAGGAGTCGTCTTTGATTCAAACTTACGCTATAATTATTTGCATTTTTACATACATGCGTACCAACCGTGTTCCATTTCGGGATCCCGTTCCATTTCCCGCTCATTTGGAATACGCAAATAAAAAATATTTACGGTACCGAAAGATTTCCATACAGAAAAAAAACCTCCACTCCAGTTTTCGGGCAAACTCGATAAAGGCAAAAGGCGCTGGGATCGAGTTTAAACTGAGGGGCTGTTCATATGGATAAATTTTCCTCGGTAAAGCGTGCAAATATTTAGTGGGCTCTAAGTCCTGAATGTTTAAAAAACTTTATCATTATGGTATTCGTGGTACTGCCTTCCTTATTTAGGTCATATTTGACAGGTCGAGAATAATTTGTCTCCGTTGCGGGAGTCAAATCTGAAAATAAGTTTATCAAACACGGTGTCCCGCAGGGCTCGGTTTTAGGACCACTTTTATTTTTATTATACATTAACGACCTACATAATGCTATTTTTTACTCTAATAATAATCATTTTGCTGATGATACTAATTTACTTCATTTCAGTGACTCTTTAAAACAACTGGCAAAACAAATGAATTTGGATTTGAGGTCTCTGTGCCATTGGCTCAATGCCAATAAGATATCCCTAAACGAAAGTAAGACCGAATATATTCTTTTCAAAAGCCCACGCAAAACCCTAAACTATGATTTCAGACTTTTCATTAGTGGAACAAGACTTTTTCCTATAGTAAATGTATTAGATACTTAGGTGTTTTATTAGAACCTGATCTCAGCTGGAAGTCTTAAATAAATGCCACTGCAGTCAAACTCAAGAGAGTCAATGTAGCTCTATCCAAACTTCGTCATCTTGTCCCTAATAATGTCCTTTTACTTGCATACTATGCTATCTTCCATTCCCACCTTCAATATTGCTGTCAAATTTGGGGACAACCAAATTCCCTGTTTATCAATAGAATTTCTGTCTTACAAAACACTGCTATCAGAATTATGACCTTCAGATCTCTCAGAGATAGAGATTCAGTTATATGTGGCCTACGTTTAACCTCGGGATTTGAAGTTAGACCGAGGCAGTAAAAAGCGAACGAGTTCAACAACAAACCCGGTAATGAAAGGGTCGTTGCAGAATTATTAACAAAAGAAACGGTGATTTGATTGTTAAATTTTACAGATAATAACAATAGAGATTCCATCGCACCTAGTACGCATGTGCAGTAGTTCCAGAGTTTGCGACTATCCAGAACTAAAAATCCAGAGGTTTGTGCATAGACCGTAGCGTAAGCGAAAGGTATATAAACATAGGCTAGTTATATGCCGATCTTGAGAATATTAAGTTTTCTGATATGGTTCGCCTTCAAAATGTCGCCTTCAAGAATATATACCTCAATAAGCTGCCTGATTCAATCGCAAAAATACTTAAACAGTTGACCTCTCCCGTGATAAGGACTTCGTCGTTTTTTAATCAAATTCCCGATGTTAGAACAGTTGCCTTTGGCAAATATTCTATCAAATATAATTCCCTGCTATCTTGGAACGAGATTCAATCTTTGCTATGCCAACAAAACTTGACGATTTTAAAGATATCAAAACAGAACTCAAAAAGTGTTTCCTTGCCTCTTACTAGTTATAGATCTCCCACTTAATTACCCATTGGATTTTCTATCAGAGATATCTGTTTGTGCTGTCCATGTGGGTCCCGTGTTGTTTTTTGTTTTGTCCAAGGGTAACCAACATATTTTCTTAGCTTTTTGCTCTTAGTGCTGGTTCCCCTTCAATAGTGCTCCTATTTTTTAGAAAGTATTTTTCTGCCTTCAACATTGTAGTCACTATTGATAAAATAAATATCTTATCTATCGTAGAGTACGTATTTAAATTCTTGCTTTTTTTATCATGTCGTAATCCTACGATGGCTCGAAGAGAGAAGAAGCCCTGAAACGAGGCTGACGATGGCTCTGGAGTAAAGGTTTTCCAAGAAAGATGTGTAAAGTGAATACTCAAAAATGCAGAAAAAAAAAATACAAAATACACTTCTACAAAAAAAAAACCTTCTACAATAAAGAATTTGTTATTAGATGATTCAGGAAGAAAAGGCTCTAGGAACGAGGTTGAATGATTCACTCATTTAAGTTTTGCTCCATCGCATCGCATTTCTTCATGGCACCGAGGCAAAAAAAATTAAAATATCTTGATGATGGATTAACCTACGAAGAGACTCTTGAATTTCTTGGTGTCCAGCATGTATACGATACTAGCTTATCAACGCTAAAGGGATGGATTCGAATCCAAAGAAAAGGAATCAAACGTAGACGGTACTTGGTATCTGAATCTCGCAAACCAATATTACTACTACTAGCGCTGTTCAAGAAAAACTCAATGTCAGCGGAGCAAATTTTGATCATAGAAGAATGCATAGATCACTTTTATCGAAAGGTCATTTGCCGACGAGAAGATATGAGTTGAACTGAGAAGAAAACAAAGGTTACTTCGGAGAATGTACCAGTACCCAGGTCCTAACTACGTATGGCATATATAGACGGTTACGACAAATTCACGGATGTATCATAGATTTTCAAGAAAAATTATATGACTAACAGCCGGACTAACGAACAAAATACCTGAAGTTATTTCCAAATATCACATCGATGTGGTTAGTGAAATGACAATGAGCATGACACTTAAAAGCAATGAGTCGTAATGGAGGCCCAAGTGATAGACTCAAATGTATGTTTATTTTACATGGAGTATAAGAGTTTTGCCAAGTCGTAACTTCTGATGTATGCAATTTTCCAGAGGAGTTTGAAGAATTTGCAGATTAATGACTCGATATGGGTTGGGTGCACCCGTTAAATAACTCAGTTAAAAAGGGCAATACGCAGTCCGTATACGGGAATATACGGGACCGTATTCGGTAGTATTTCACGCTGTGAGCTTTACACTTACATTTATATTGATTGGAAAATATTTGAGTCTTGCTCATAATTAAGAGTGAGATAGTTAATTGCTTGTTTTGATTTCACATTCGTTCGTGAATTTATAAAATACTGGTGACGTGTCCTATACTTTTGGATTTAATAAATGAAATGTGAGCTTTTCCCTTTCTTCTCTGCTCCTCTTATGCGTTTCCTGTTAATGAAGGTACTGCTTGCTAATATTTAATATATTAATATATGTATACAGTATGAAAAGAAAATGCGTACTAAAAACCATAGGTCGCTTGATGCGCTAATGTAATTTGCAAAGTAAAGTATTCATCCTGGTATCAAAGACTAACCAAAGAAACTTTAGAAACTTTGTTCCATGCAAACTCGTCCCCAGCGCTTCTTCTCTCTCGAAATTTAAAACTTTCAGTTTTAAATTTCGAGAGAGAAGAAGCGCTGGGGAACGAGTTTGTGTTCCATGACATAAACTTCCTCCGTACTATATCTTAAACGTATTAAAATATCTCGATTTTTCTTAGAAATCGCAAAATTTAGTACACTCGAAATTCGAAGATAAAATGAAATGTGGGAAAGTGAAAAAAACCCGTAAAAATTGGGGGGGGGGGAGTGAGTAGTGAAAAAAAATATGTGAAAAGGGAAATAAAGTGAGCAGTGAAAAAAAATGAGAGAGTAGAAAAGGTGAAGCGGGAAGGAAAAATAGAAAGAACGGAAAGTATATAATCCAGTTTTACAAATTTTTATCAGAAAAAAATGGCATTCCTTTTCATTTATTGGTTTGTATTTCGGTGTTTTTAGTTTTGTCAGTCTCTGTGACAGGCCAGTTTCTTTACTGCTATTTGTGGCACACTGCCCATGTTCTGTTTCAATGTACTGTTAACCCTATTTAACATGGGCTTTTTTGAGGTTGTTTTGTACGAGGAGGGGGGGGGAGGTGTGCATGTTGCTACTTCGAAGTATCTTGCAAAGTGGAAGTATGGTTATTTTCCCTCTTTTTTTCTTCCAATGTGGTCATATTATATATCAAGGGAAAGGAAATTTTGCACAGGATCGAAATAGCAGCATTGAATATGCAGAATAAGAGTTACATGTTCTATACAAACTAGACAATAATATTTTTAAACAACTAGAAATTAGCCTTTTGATAATTCAATATACACATTGTTACATATTGTTTTCTTGCAAATTTTATCCTCTAGATGAATTTGATAATCAAATTTCCTCATATCCCTATCTTCTGGTTTTATTTATAAACGAATTTTATGTACAAAAAAGCCTCTATTTGGAGAATTGACAATCCTTATTTTTAACTCACATTCAGCATAATTTTCCCAAATTTTCCATGAAATTTGAGATTTGAAAGATTTATAGAGATGGTTTTATAACAGAAATTTACTAAGAAGCATAGATTTTGACACCCGTGTCCGGTTCTGATGACATCTTTATCGAAATTATGACGTCGTCATCAAATTTTTGCCCCAATCAATTCATTAGGGTCTGAGGTATAACTGTGCCAAGTTTTATTTAAATACAATAAGTACATCTTTATTTATCAAGGAGAGGCACAATGAATTTCCATTTAACAACATACTTCGAAGTAGCAATATGCACAGGGGGGGTCACTGAAGTATTGATGCTATGAACATGAAACTTTGCACACATGATATTTAGTCTTAATTGTCTTCAAAAATTAAAGAATTGTTACAATGGGTACTAAATTATCGCTGACGTCAGCATTTTAAAACAAGTGGTATTACTATTTGTAGATTTTTGATAAAATACTCTTTTCTGTTTATTTGTAGCAGAAAATAAGTAGGTTTTGGATGTTAACTCGGGTTGTGATGTATTTTAGGTGCATTTTGGTTGTATTTTGTAGAAACAAAAAGTATTCTACAAAAAAAAAATGGTAACGAATTGTCGAAAATAGTTTAAAATCTCAGAAAATATGTCCAATAGATACGAACTAAAAGTCACAAAAGGACCAGTTCAAAGAATTATTAAGGGGAAGAAGTTAATAAAAACATACCCAATTTAAGGTGGCTTGCGCCTTTCAAATTAGTCACATTTTTATTTCATGTTAAGGATACACCAAACCCACAAAGTAGGTTCAGAAAATCGTCAATAACTTTTGATATGTTTTGTTTTGGCATATAAAACTATATATATTCTGAAAGCTAAATA
>JAUELI010155047.1:0-12158 GCA_031471325.1 Catablema vesicarium
ACCATGATTATAATAAGAAGAAGAATAAACAGGCGAGTACTTAGCTGTGCTATGATTGAATATCTAATGTTTCGTACCCCGGATTTTTTCTTTTGAACGATGGTGACGTCACACAAAATACTCGGTTTCAGCCTACTTTAAAACGATAGCTGGTGAGATTTTTCATGGGAAATTGGGGTTATTGTTTGAGATAAAAATCAGATTTGGGTTTATAAAAACCTGTTATTTTTTGCGTTTTTTGTTTTTTACGAGATTGGTAATACGATCAATGAAAAATAATAATTTTGAATTTGTAACTTTAGTGGCCCTTTAAAGTATATACTAGTGTAGATAATTCTGTCTTGTTATAGAGAAACGAAAAGTGATGAAATGATATATTATTTGTTTTATTCTCAAGAAAATAATTATGTAAGGTAAGTAGGCTAACCTGCAGCATCTGTCTTATGCACCTTAAGAATAAACAGGGGTGGATCCAGGATTTTTTTAAATGTTAGTTACCATTCTGCTTATGTCAAAGTAAAAATTAATTACTAATCCACTTACGATAGTCGTCTATTCACCTTGGTTGGCCCCAAAGGGAAAGTTTTCGTATTTTTAGTTGCCAGATGCTTGGAAAAAGCATTTCCAAGTTTGTTTATAAACAGAATATGGGATTCTCGAGATAGCAGAAATCGGAATATAATGGGGAAATCGGAATAAAAACAACTTTGTTAGGACTCTTCAAACTTTCTCTTAGAAAAACTGTAGATTGTTCTGTTTTCAAACACCATCACTGAAAACATCCAATCAGTACTACCAGGCAACTGTACAAAGGTAACACTGATCGTTTCTAAACAAAATAAACAAAGTATACTGTATATATCAAAACAGTTAGCTAAAAACAACCTGAAAGTGAAACAACAACATATGTAACAGTTCAAGATATAACTAGAATGAGGCTGCAATATATAAAGATCTTCAACTTAGAAAACAAATCGAACAAAACAGAGTCAATTTCCAAACAAAAGATTTCAATATATATTATCTGCAATGCTTTTTTATGAAATTTTTTTAAGCTCAGGAGACCATTGACAGAGTACAGTAACTATAATGAATAAGTGAATAAATGAATAAAGACATATGGTTTCTTTTTCGAATCATACTAGCTATATTTATTCTTATTATTTTCAGCTGAGATATATATCACTTGCTTGATAAAAATACCAGGAGAGCTCTTTTCGTAATTTCTCAATAAATTTTGCATGTATTTCTTGATGAAAATGCATAGAAATGCAAGTCTCCAGCCTTCACAAAGCTTGAAAAATTCTCCCACATCTTTCCAGTAGCCATATTTCGGAGAACAGATAACAACATAAACAGTAACTAACTAGATAAAACCATATAAACTACGATGCTTCAGTTTTGTTTTGCTGACTGACTTCTTGCAGGATGGTGGCTTCGTCAGGTCCGAAGTTGCGCTATTGCCGGTAACGACTGTTGAGTGTTTCTATACCCAACTGTTGAAAGTTATGTCATATTAATATTCTATACTGTAAAAACTTACCAAGTTAGTCAGAATTTTTTGATTATTTGTGATTGGTTTTATGATTATTTTAAACCAATCAAATTGAGGAAAATCGGAGGTGAGTTGATCGCTTTTTGACTAACTTAGTCAAAAATTCCGGTCCACATTTTTAAATATTCAAATTAGTAAATAAACAGACTGATTGATTGAACTTCGAGCCACAGTCGCGATCCCCACTAATCAAAACATGCTGGCACATAAGACAGGTTCACCAATATCGTTTTTGTAAGAATTTATAATGCACTAAAGACAGCAGTTGTCAATATCTTTTTTTCTCTTTCTAAATTTTACGTTAGTTGAGTGACTGGAGTGACGTACCCTGGATCCGCCCCTGATAAAGGTTAACCGTTCAGTAGCTGGAAGAATATTCTGATACAGAGTAAATCTAGATATTCAAGTAACTAAATAATTAGCCACCATTATAATGATATCCCCTGGTGTTTCATTTATCAAAAGTATCTAGATGTCTAGTGGAATCCTTAGTAATTTACATCTATATAATTCTGCTGGAAACACCCTGACTAACCTTTTTATTAAAAAGGCTGAAAACTCTGAGTAGGAATATAAATATTTGACCTTACTTTAAATGGCTCAACGAGAACCTAGTACTAAGTTCTTAGGTTTCCTAAGAACCCAATTTCCTGCTGGTTCATAGTAACATCAAAAGACTGCAGTACAAAACCACTTAATAAACAATCTCTAAAAAGTATAAATTTTGGGTTGCCAAAACTCATTCCCTCTCATTGAATAACTAAATAACATAAATTGTAAACTGAAAGCCAAATCTATTTCAACTTTTGATTTCAATGGCAGTACCCTATATTTTTGAAAATTCCTCAAATCCGACTTTTAAAGAACCTCTTTTGAATGATTGATTTTGTTTTCAAAGGAAGTGTGAGGAACCGAATTGAGTTTTCAGATAAGTCAGTATGAACCACTAGAGAAGAAAACAGTAGAACACCTCATTTGGAAATGTTTTTTTCCAATTTCTCAACACTTCTTCTGGGGCTAATTTATTTTTATATTTTGATAAAAAATTTTTTTTTCCAGCTTTATGATCCCAAAATTCATTTTGTGGTTTTAAGTACCACAGAGTCAGTCAAGATAAAGGTAGAGAACCAAGGCAATCATGCAATGTTCGTAGATCTGGATACATCTATTGATTGTTGACAATATATTTATCTATGAATTCTACAATCAGCGCAACAATTTTAACTTTTTATATGGTACAAATGACTTAGAAGAATAGTAATAATATTCTATGGCTCTTTCATCTTGTTCCAATCGTCTATTCATTTCCAACCTTGTTCTCAGAATTTCTCCCATCTTTTAAAAAAATTGTGATTGCATTTTCCACAGCAAATATAATACTGTGATACTTGAAATTAAACTTCCTACTTGAACTTGAATATAAAGTGCTACAATTTGAAAAGAACAAATTTGATTATATGCAGTTTAATTTTATTGTTAAACCAGATATGGTGCTTTTCCATCAAGACCATGTATTGTGATTTACAAGTTTTGCGACCAAAAAATATTTCTTCTACTTCTATGTTTCTTGCAGTCTTTCTGTTCTGTTTTACAGAGCTAATAAATGACAATCTTCAATATAATATAGACAATCAATTTTCTCCTTTGGTGTATCTGTAATGTATTATTGTTCAGTAAACTGTAAATGTTACAATTTAGACTTTATTTTTTTCCACAGGATATCAAGAAAATTTACCAACAAAAAAGATAAAACTTGATAACCCTTTTTCTGAGCCAAATAAAAAAAGTGATGTTGTAATTATCGTGGAAGATAGCAAACTGTATGTACATTCAATGGTTTTGGCCTCAAGTTCACCTGTCTTTGAAGCAATGTTAAGTGAGAATTTTGTGGAAGGTAAAAGCAAGGAAATTTCATTACCAGGAAAAATGCTGGATGTTGTCATAGAAATGTTGAAATATTTTTATCCATGTTATAAACAAACTGTGAATGGTATGTATATTATTTGAGTTATTTATATAGAGTAATGGCAAGGTGTTTGATGCATGGAACCTTTTCACTTTCCTTGACTTGTCAAAAAGGTAAGTTATTCTGCTACATGGCGCCATGGGTTAGACTCTTCCAGGGATTAGTAGCGCCTCTTATTCTTCACTCACATACCGGAATTGTTAACAAAAAAATATATAAAATTGATACACATGAACATTATAAATATATTTTTGTAATACTCTTACCGATTGTGTTTGTTCTTGTTATTATTTTGTAATATATTTTTAAGGAGATGTGCACACCTCCACCTCCTTTAGAAAGAAAGTCTGCTTGCAGCTTGTTGTTTTTTAAATTCAGTTCTTCCTGAATAAAATTATTTCTATCCACAGAATTTTGCATACTATGCCATCAGAGAGGTTTATTTGTTTTTCCAAGTTAACCTGTTATTGTGAATTTTAGTAGAGATAGAGTATAAACTTTAAGTCAGCATTTTATGATTATGCCTCTCAAACTCAATGTCTTGCTTAGTCTTTGGCTTTTTTTGCTTCTGAAAGTGCCTGTGCATAGTGTAAATAGAGCACTTTAGAGGTTGATATCGCTTCTATAATTCAAGCAATTCAGTTCTTATGTATACAAGAATAATTTGCAAATTTTTTAGCAAAATACTGTTTATTTTGTTGTCAGTTATGAATAGTTTCTAGAATAGTAGGGGATGTTTGAACTTGTGAACCCCAACATAAATTCCATAAAACAACTCAATCTTTTCATCTAAAATTCCTTTGTTATCTTTACCAAAAAATGAAAAGTTGTTTCTTTGCTTTACACTATCCTTAACTCTCAATCATCAGATTACAGCTTAATATTGAAAACAATTTTAATAATGCAGGATATTACACGTAATCATCTTCAGTTAAACATCAACTTTTCTTTTCTTGCAAATGTTATTGCATAATATTCCAGTTCGCTTTGGTAAGTTTTTTTTAAATTTAAAATTCTTTTTTAGCATCAACAAATTTCAAAGAACTACTTGCTTTGTGTCAAGAATATGATTTATCTTGGTTAAAATTCCAAATAGAGCAATACTTGTTATCAAGTAAATTAGATGATGAGAAAGTTGTTTTGTTTTTAGCTCTAGCTGATCAATATAGTCTGGAAGATTTTAAAATCAAATTGGAAAGTTTTCATTTCATTAATTGCTTTTCATGTGTCAGAGGTTATGATGGATTCGAATGCTTGGATAAAAGCAAGAAACTGATGTTGCTAAAAAAGCGATTAGAGATTGTTATAAAGAGACGTTTTTGCCCTAATAGTCATCATCATGAGACTCATGGTAGTTGCACTGAAGAAATTGATATTTTTGATTTGATATCAGAAATTGCAAAATAGTAAATCAATAATACTCCTTATGGGTATACTAGATTCAATTACAGTAAAGATACCCCAAAATGAAAGAAGTTCAAATAGTAAATAAGAATATTATTATTACTGAATCTTTGTTTTATTACCAAAAATCTTTGATTTCAATGGTATTTTAATGTTACTTTCTTTTACTTACCTTTAGGAAGGAATTGTTTTTATTGAGCTACTACTCTAATCTAGTCTGTTCATGTCATTTACTTGAAACGTGAATGGCGGACTTTTTGTTATTTATTTATTATGGAGCGGGAATCCAAAACATTACAACTTTAAGTTAGATGAAAAAAGTATGCTAAAGGAAAATACAATTTGATGTAAGAATGTTGAAATTGTATTTTCTACAGAATTCAAAAAAATTCTAAATTTTTTCTCATTTTGTTTTCTTTATTTTCTTTTAATATATTTTTCTAATTCTAGTTAGGTGACCGATGTCAGGTAATTCTTCCTATTTTATTGTTAAAGACAAGGCTTACAATCTGGAAATAGTAACATAAGTATTTTTCATTTTTCTGTTACTTTTTGAAAGAGAGCAGAGAAGACAGCAAGATTTTTTCTCAGCTAGCTATGTCTGATTGGGATTAAAAAAGTAGCTCATAATATCTCATAATATTGGGTTGTTTTTAAAATTTGTTTACTTTAATTTAAATTTCTAATGATTTATTAGTATCTGTGGTGAATAAGACTTTAGAAGAGACTGCAGTTTCTTTTTAATCATTTACTTTATTTTTAATTTTCCCTATAAGCAAAAAAACCAAAACACTCTCTATTCTTATGAACCCAAGTTATTGGTTATTATTACATGAGTCTTATATCAGACATTTCTGGAGTCGTTTTTTTTCCTTCTGTTTCTTACCACTTGTTTGAGTAAAAAACATTCATGTGAAGGAACCTTTTGCAATCATGGCAGGAGTTTGCACTTCGGTCCCTGCTTGGCATAACCACCAAATTTGTCAGTTATTTTTTTCCCGATCTAGGCTGTTTAATGTTCCTATAGGCAATATCTTAATGCATATTTTTAGGATTTTAGTTTCGCTTGGTACTTCTTTTCATCAGCACTATTTGTTACTCTTTGTTCTTTTTTTCATTCATAAGCACTTATTTTAGTGCATTGATTTTAATAAATGTAACCATAGTTTTATTAGAATTTATGAAGTTGTGTAACATTGTATTTATCTTTAAAAACACATATTTAGTGGTTTTGTTTACCTATACATATTTATAAAGTTGTATATACTTATTTTTAACAATGTATATGTAGTTTATTCATTTACATAAAATCATTCATTTTATTTTATTCACAGTTCTGTTATTATTTGAGTGATATGTATGCGTCTTTGTTTTATTCCAAATATATCGTTGTCCAGGCATTTGTTTCCCAGTTTATTCTACATTTTCTTAGCCGAGTTACTAAGCCCTTACTTTTTTTCTTTATAATATGATGTTGATACTTCTGAGGAAAAAAGAGAGGGCTTAGATCCACTGGGAAATAACTAGTTTTTGACGTCACTCAAAATTTCAAACTTTAACAAAAGAAGCGGCAATAGAATTATGCAAAAAGAGTCCCTTGTCAACCGGACTTCATTGTGTAAAATGAATCTGAATTTTTTTGCTGTTGGTCCAACTTAACATGTAGTCCAGTAGGTTAGAGGGTCAAGGTGTAGCTACGTACCTGTGGTTTTCTTTGAAAGTTCAACCTATGTACATTATGGCAACTAATTTTTGGATTTAAAGTGGGGCACAAAAAGACCCCTGAGGTTTTTTATTTTAGCACTAAATTCACCTAAGGGATCATCCATAAAGTAGGTACGCACCAAAACAACAATTTCTAGACCCCCCTCTCTCCCCCTGTACGCGTCAATAGAATGACATCATTTTAACAATAGCTATACGCATTTCCTACTACTCCCCCCCTCCCCCCATCGGTGCGTACCTACTTTATGGATGGTCCCTAACAACATGAATCATAAAAACAACTTCATTTTCAGCTAAAACCACTTATACTATCAGAAAGCTCTTGAAAATCTATATAAAGGACATTTAAATGAGTTTAGTCATTTTTTATTTCGTTTTTGAGTAAAATAAGGTTAAAGGTAGGCATTTTTTGACAAAATCAGGGTCAAAATGCAAATTTTGCATTTTTGACATTATTTTAATCAAAAACAAGACGTAATTTTTAATATCAGAATAAAACAGAAAAATGACGTTGATTAAAAGAAGCAAAGAGACTGGATTCTTTGACTAGGTCTAGGTTAGGTTTGAATCAATTTCTCGTTTTTGTTGACAAACTTGAGTTTGGTCATTGTTTACCATCTTCGCTATGAAATATTTGAGTCCAGTTATTGTTATCAGACTTGTTTGGTCACTGTTGGCCATCATAAGTATTTCACCTTTGAGACCAGTTCGTTGTTCTTCCCAGATATCTTAATTTTGGCCAATACTTGTTTTTATTTCCCAGCCTGTACACATTAATTCCCTATTCTTCTGAAATTTGATAGTTATATGTATGTAAGAATAGTTGAAGTCGTTTTCCACTGGGGGAATTCCTTCATCCAAATATGAAATAAAGCTATTTTATTGGTTTAAATTAACGAAAAATAACGTGAATGCCAATACAATTTTTTTTGATTGCACAAAATGTATTCTTTAAGGGAAAACAGATTTTACAGTCTTCCACTTGATTTCTGTATTTAGTATATGAGAAAAAATATTGCTGATTAAGTTAAAAGGTCATCTCTATCTATTGATCCTAATGTAAAATCACAGCTTTTCTTTTTCATCATTTTTAACAAACTTTGAATAATGTTGGAAAAGTTGCGATCATTGCATTAAAATACTGAAAAATGTTTGTTCACAATTAAAGTGAACTAGCTTTTCTTCGACTCAATGTAATATCGGTAATTTCTCTACCTCTAACTGCTCTACCAATCTGATGAAAAATCTTGTTTTTGTATTTTAGATACTTTAGATAATCAAAACAAACAAAAATGTTTGCAACTAGAAAATTATTAAACTATTACATGAAAAAAGATGAAGACATTATTCTTATTGTTAATGATTTAAAATTTCCAGTAAAGTTATCTGTAATCAACTGTTTTGTACCTGTAAGTACATGAAAACGTCTCTAGAAACAAAACTTTGTGGATAAAATTCGTTGAATCAAAGAACAATCCGTATTGATGGTTTTGATGAAACTGTTGTAGAATCTTTCCTTCAATTCTTTGATAGAGATAGTTGACCTTACTATCAATGGGACATAATAGTTAAGTTGATTAAATTCAGCCATTTTTACCAAGCTACTGATTTGCTCAAAGAATGTTATGGTTATGGTCAAAATGAAATAACAAGCAAAAACTTTCACGAAGCAGTCGGATTGATGGCATTATATGACTTTAATGATTGGCAAGATGAGGTGTGTGCTGTTATATCTGCTAATCCAACATTAATGGACGGTGATACATGGCAAGAGCTATTGGGGACACATACGCAAACAATGGCTCACTTGCTGGATCGATACATTAAAATTCAAAATAAGGTTACCCTTGATTACGACCTTTTAGAAACAAGAATTTGTTGTCGTTTAAGTCAAGTTCATTGGAACATTATTTAGAAAATGATGAAATGGTGAACATAGTAGGTGATGATTTTGAAATACCAGTTCCTGCATCTGTCATTCATTGTTTTGTACCTGTTATTGCAAGAGCTCTTGATATTCTAACCTAGATAAAACAGAATCAAATGGCAGTGCGGATAGATACAAGTGAAAATGCTACTTGTACAAAAATAGAAATTAGTGAAGATATTTCTCAGAATATTGATCACCATGATATTCAGAAAAGTTTAAAAAACATTTTTACAATCAAAGGTTTCAACAAAGACACAGTTTTATCTTACTTTACGCTACTGCAAAGGGATAACTGGACCTAGTGTGTTGGGAAGAAGTGGTTAAGTATGTAGAAATCAGCCATTATTTTGAAGCTCATGATTTTTTAGTTGAATGTTTTGAAAGGGGAAAGAGCAAAATAACTAAATCAAATTTCTATGTAGCAATATATGGACAAATATAAGTTCAAAAATTGGTATGGCAGTATTTGTTGTCTTATTTCTGCTAATAGGAAAGTTACTGGTACTGTTATTTGGAAGAATGTGTTGGATAAACATTCACAAACAATGGCACATTTGTTAGATATGTATATCAGAACTAAATAAGTGAAGCACAAAATCAAGATAGTTTAGTCTTTTAGGCAGCCTTTCAAAAAATTAACATAACTGCTGCCTGCATTTTGTTAACAATTGTAATGACAGTACTAAGCTAATCTAATAATATTTAAAGTAATCTACTTATTCTTTCAGCATGATGATAATCTAGATACGAATAATGTTTCCAAAACTATCAATGCAATAGATGTGTAAATTTTGAGTTATAAACCCAGTGTCCTGTTTTAGGTGTTACTTTTAAATTTGATTTATTTTGTAGTTTTATATACACTGCATTTTTTGATTTTTTGCATTGTTTATATTATTAAATAATTTGTAATTGTAATAATAATTTAAACAATTCAATTTTGTTACCTTTTTAAAGTTGTTTCTGCAAGTTTATCAGAATTGCTTCTAGACACTGTTAAACGATGATGATGATAGATAAATGTCTTTAAATATGTAGTGCATTATGCATTTTTATACATGTACTAACTTGCATGTTTGTTTTTATTCATGTGTAGTGCCCCCCTCTCTCTCGATATCTTGAAAACTATATTTGATGTGACCATAAAATTTGGTATACGTGTTGCTGTTAATGAAAGTAACAAAGTGATAGCAAAAAAAATTCAAAATGGCTGCCATATTGTGCTGATCTCATCGAAAATATTCTAAAATTTCCATTTTGGGGAAAAACCCAGACTTTTTTTAAATTCTATTCCAAAGACTTCAACTATAGTTATTTTCATTCTGTTTTGATTTTCTGTGAGATAATACTTTGAAATTTAAAATATCTTCTGGTTTTCACATTAATATTTTTTTTAATGAGAAATGATGCACCAAATTTGACAAAAAAATTAAAAATCCGTCATAACATCATAAAAATACGTCATCAAATAATGACATTTTCTCATTATGAAGGAAAGACATTGGAAATATTAACTCATCCTGAAAGTTTGAAGGCAATTGCTTAATTTTATATTTAAATAATAAAGTTATTAGAAAATCATCTTTGGCTAATTTTACAAGGTTTTCATAGGGAAAGGATAGGTGGTTATGGCGTTTAATTTTTGAATGGTAATTGCTATGGTATTGAAACTTTGCAGAAGTGTGCCTCGTAGGTTTCTAGGAAATGTCTCGGAAATTCATATTCACTGAATCATTATTAAAAAAGTTATTCCAAAAAACTGACAGGGGGGTTGGGTATTTCTTCTTTATTTAAAAAGGACTATAAAAAGAAAATAATTAGTTTTCTTGAAAACAAGACAATCTAACAACATTCAAACCTTTAGTTTAGTAATTAAAGATGAATAGAAAAAATATGAACGCTCCCTCTAAATCTTCAAAAATGGAATATGGGCTTCGGGCGTGGTGCTCAAAAATTGAACAATGCTTACACACCAAATAGAATTGATGTGTGATTTTTGCCCAGTTTGCCCAGTTTTTTTGTTTATTATTTTGTTGAGCAATCACGATAATTATTTGTAATGAAAGTTGAATTTCTTTTTTTAAAAGTTGATGCATAAATTTATGTATTCCACATACGGTCAAGCCTAACATATTTACATTCAGGAGAGATTTTGGTAGCTTGAATCGAGTGATGTTGCTGAAAATGCTATTGAGGATTGTTATATATAATAATTCTTCATCTTGCACTAATTGTTCCCATTGCAAGAAAACTGAAAAAAGGGCTATTCTGAAGTTTATAACAGAAATAGCAAAAGAATAAATAGGAGTCTGTATATCATTGCTCCCTCTCTGGTTGAAACTATAATGAAACGGTTGTATTATTTATCAAATAAACAAAGTATATTAGCATATGAATACTTGCTATGTTCTACATTAGTACATACCAAGTATAGGTATATGATCAAGAAACAAAAATTATTTTACTCTTTCACCAATACTACAGTCAGAAAAACAAATATTTGCTTCGCCAAGTGTGGGGTAGAACCAGATTTAAATTGACTAATTTTTAAGAGCATTTTGATAATGTGTATGCATATTTTTTCTGTACTTTCAGGTCATAATTATGAGTAATTGTTTTAATTTTTAATAAAGCAAATAATTTATGTACACCACGACTTTTATTTTTACAATTTCAATTCACTGTGGGTTTTTATTTACTGCAAAAAAGATACATGATTAGTTCAATATTAAAGTGCATGTGCATGTAAAAATTAATTATGATTTTTACATTAGCTAGCCAACTGAAATCACTTTAACCAAAGCTGACCTAACTGCTTATATCTTACGCTCGCCCTTTGCACTCTAAAAGCAAGCGAATGTTGGGTTTTCTGATTGTTAATACCATTGATGTATATTGTGATTTATAAACTGTGTATTGCAATTTTGTCACATTTTAACTACAGCATTTGTAGGAATTTAACGCTAAAAAATCGAAATGAAAACACAACAATGTATTTCTTTTGTTAATAAGTATAAAATTACAAGTTAGTACCCCCCTTCCTTATTTAATTACCACCCCCACCCCCCATTTTATGCCCTTTTTCTCAAATGCTCTGCAGGTCATTTTATAAAGAGCCCCCCATTTTAGACATTCAGTGAAATTCACCCCCCCCCCTTCCCCTCACCCTCTTTTAATTCCACCCCCTGCAATTAGGCACAGAAGAGTAAGCACTTTTTTTAGTGCATTGATTTTAATGAATGTAACCATAGTTTTAATAGAATGTATGAAGTTGTGTAACGTTATATTATTTATCTTTAAAACCATATAATGTAGTTGATTTATTTACCTATAGATATTATAAAGTTGCGTTGCGTATATATTTATTTTTAACAATATATATGTGGGTTATTTATTTACGTATAATCAGTCATTTTATTTTATTCAGAATTCTGTTATTATTTAAGTGACATGTATGTGTCTTTGTTTAATTCCAAATATATCGTTGTCCAGGCATTTGTTTCCGAGTTCATTCTACATTTTCTTAGCCTAGTTACTAAGCCCTTACTCTTTTTTCTTTATAACATGATGTTGATACT
>JAUELI010155156.1:0-12149 GCA_031471325.1 Catablema vesicarium
ACTTGGACTTTGAACCTTATGGAGCTATGGTCAAAACCGCCATTTTTTGGATGTTTTTATGTATCTCCCTAATATTATACAGTAACAGCTATATTTTTGAATGACAAATCACTGATTCAAATCTAGAAATTTCAACATTTAAAAATAGAGTCAATCGGTATTTTTTAGATTCTTAGTTTAAATTTCAATCTGTAAAATATACCAGTCTGTATTTTATACTGTTTTAAGCAAATTGATGATGTCATAATAAGTTGGTTAGAAAGATATCATTCTTTTGCAATAGCTCAGAAAATAAAATAAACTGTTAGCTATCCCTTCCAAAAACTGACAATATAAAGGCATAACAAAGACATCGCTGAAAATGTGTAATATTAATACCAAATGATCATTTCTTTAGTACGTAAATATTAATTGTATAGTTGGAGAGTTAGTAAATCATATTATTGATAAATGATACTGGTTTTAAAAGAGACAAAGTAACATCAGCTGGAGTTCCAAGTTAATAAACAGTTATGAAATCTTCTTACAATGTAAGTTATTACCACAGAATAACTTTCGATCACTGTAAAGAGGTTTATATTATTTCAAAATTAGTTGAATTTTCTATTCTTGTTTTTAATATCGTTTTGAAAAATGATAAAAGATAATTGAAACCTTTTTTACAGAAGATTTATTTTTTAAGATTTGACCAAAATCTGTTAACTTTTCAAAAATCAAACTCGTCACCATCGCAGGGGTAAGTTAAATTTTGTTAGTACTACTAATTGATTTACTGTATTACACAGTTTTAAAATTAAAGCATTGTGAGAATTTGTGTTACTTATATGTTCAGTAACTATGTAAGACTTGAGTAAAAATGATGTATTTATATATTGAATATGCTTTTTTTTTAGACTGATGGAACTGGGTAATTACATTTTCTTTCTTCCTTTCAAATATATTTCTTTATTTAGTATTTTCAACAAATCTTCATTAATTGTTTGGGTCAAGGTCATTGTGTGTGAAAAATAATAATGCTAGGAATAAATATTGTCAGAGGCTCATTGTCTTTTATGTCTGTGGAATAGAAAAATTTCAATCTGACCATGACACTTAGTATTACCTATGGGGCATATATTTATGACATCCACACAGTTGGGTGGGGGAGAGGCGGTCTTAAAATTTGTCACATGTTTGCAGATTCTATTGTTATGAAACAATAGATATATTGTTCTCTTTGTAGATGAGGGGAGAGTGAGGGTCAGAAAATTGCCATTTTTTGTGGTGTCATAAATGTGTGGCCCCTATGAATCAGAATTGACACTCTAAAACCATGTCACATAGAACCTATGAGAAATGGCTTCAGATATTGTGAGTACACATTCCCTGTCTGATAATTTATATTGTGCATGATTTCTACAGCATATTCTCATTATGATTTTTTATTTTCTAGTGAACCACCAAAAAAAGTTATCAAGTTCCGAAATTATGCTCCCAAAGATGATAAGTTAAAAACGAAACAACTTGATAAAATAAAACCAATTGATGGTAAGTATTGAAGGAGCTGTTTGCCACACAAAAACAAGGTCCCTCAATGTAAAATCAACCCTAAAGGAGAAGTGAGGGCAAAGTAGAACTGTTATTTCAATTTTATTTTTCAATTTATCTTATAAACAAAGTAATGTTTCCCAAAATTTCATAACTTTTCATTAAGTTTTAAGGAAGTAGGGTTTTGAACTTTTCAAAATTTCGGTGTTGATGATGTCACTGATGCGAAACAATTAATCTAACGTATGCATTACAACAGTATAAATATAATGTTTAGTGTAGCGTTTTTAATGTTTTCGAATTTTTTGTGTTTCTGAAGAGTAATATTTTAGATATATATACTGCACATAACAAAGTTACAATAATGTTCAGTTGTCAAGAATAATTTTGCTCTGATACAATTTTTTTTTTAAAAGTTCGTTTTATATGAGAAAGTTTGTGAGATCAGAATGCAAAGAAGAAACTATTTACTTTGCAGTCATGTTTTTCCCATCAGTAAAGTTAGTTTTGTAACGACGATGTTTGATAAATGCAGAGAAAGACATTGTACGCGTTAGTTTGTATATTCGACCGAAAGAAACTTGTTGCATCAGCTACGTCATATATGTAGTCATGTGACTTCACAAAACGGCTAATTTTGAGTTATTTATACATTTTTGGGTAGTTTAAAATATATTATCGTATTCAGTATCGATAAGTGATCATTTTAAGCCAAAGTTGTTCTCTTGCCCTCACTTCTCCGTTAAGTCTGATCGCATCGATAGATTATGTTCAACTTTCTAGCAATTCAGTGATATACTGTACCAATTTTCAGTTTTTTTCAAGTTAGAATTATACCAATTTTTTTGAATTTTCTAAAACAGTTTTAGAAAATTCAAAAAAATTGGTATAATTCTACAGAAATCTTTAAATCTCTATTTTCTATTCATAAGTGAAGTTGGAATAGCTTCAGTACAGCTCATAAGATATTTTATTATATTATAAAAACTTTACGTTACAAGAAAATTACATGTTTCACAGACCTGTAGTAAGATATTAATCCCAGCCTACCTACTGTATGTTCATAAATTCAGTGCGTAATTACTTATTTATGTTGTATGTTTTCTTGCTTTTTTTCTAATGATTCTCAAAGGTTCTATAAATATATACTTACCAGCCCTCTAAATTCGTTTTGCTCAAGGTCGCCATTGTTAGGAAAATCAGGTCAGCATTGGCTATTTTAGGCCAGTTTTATGTAAGCATTTGCTTTTTGCCGACCTAAATTCAGAGGGCTAACTTACTGTAACAGACATTGTCACTAATATTCTACTCTTTCTTATACAGTCTCTGAAGATTTAGCTGAACATCTTGAAAAAGCAAAACCAGAGAAAGCTGTTGAAGAAGTTGTAAGTACATTGTTTGACCATAAAACCATAAATAGTCACCATGAAGGAGAGATATTTGAGCATTGATTCAGGTTTTGCAATGCTGAAATATCTCTCCTCCACATTTGGCACTCAGTGTTATTTCAAACACTGAATGAAGTATTAATGAGGTTAACTGAAAAAGCAGTGCCTTGTAACACATCTCCTTTGCATCAAGCAGGAAGTTCTATTGAGTTTTTTCTGAAGGATTGTGAAAAAGTGCCATTGGCCAAAGAAGATGTAAATGATATTGAATATTATTACGTAATATAATATTATATGCACGGTTCGAATTAAGGATTCGCAATTTGCATTTTGCAAATCATTTTTCACATATTGCTGACCATTTTTATGTAGTGTTTTGCTTTGATTCACAAAAATTTCCTCTGTTTCTCTACTATTTTAAAACTTTTTCTAAGCAAATTAATTTCCCTAATTCGAACCCTGTATACAGAGTATAGTTTTGATATTTTTTAACACTAACATTTTAGACAACGTATTTTTGACCATAGAATATAGCTATAATTGTTTTGCAAAAAAAGTAAGGTATAAGGGGAAATAGTTTCAAAATGAAATTAGACTGAATCATTGAAACTTGTTCAGTTTAACATGTATTTGTGAATAAGAAAATAAGTGATGATAAATTGATAATGAGAAATTTCTGTTGTTGACAAAATAATCGAATAAAAATCACTGAAAATTGGTTGATGGCTTTATTGAGACTTTGAATGGAGCAGGCTTGGTCAGGAGCAAAATGGCTGGAGTGTGGGTTAATCGCGCTCTATATTTGAGGTGACGTGTGGTGCTGCATATTTGTGTATGTGTGTATGTTTTAATCAGAGAGCTCTATATTTGAGGTGACGTTTGGTGCATATTTGTGTATTGTGTATGTTTTAAATCAGAGAGTAATGCAGAACAAAAGATTGTAAACAAAAGATTCGAAATAACTATAAATACCAAATGCGGGAGAGGGTTTATGCAACTCTTCTACCAAACTTATTTCAACTTGTTTCGACCCTTTGTGTCTCAGAAGCTACTACAACAGACTAGGTGCTAGTGAATACAGATTCTAATAATTAAGGAAGGAATACCAATTCAAACGGAAACTTTCTAGTTGACTTCAATGTCACCATTCTATATTATATGATATATTTTAGGATCTTACAACTCTTGCTCCAAGAAAACCAGATTGGTAAGTATGGAAGTTTGTAGACTATCAAAATAATCTGTCAATACCCTCTTCTATTTTTCAAGTTGTATGACATGAAATTGTTAATACTTTATTTTAGCTCTATGTGCACAAGTCGTGCTTTCGTTCAAACAAGAGAAGCAAATATTTCATATATCACTCATTTCAAGGCCGGATATAACTGTAAATAACAAATGTGGAGGAGAGCTTATTATTTCTTATATCCAGCCTTGCAATTGCACGCACAATAATAATTATTGCCTTCTAATTTTTTAGTCTAGCCTGATTTAATATATCCATTTACGAAGAAAGTGGTTTAAAAATAGTATTTTGTGTACTGTTGTTTGTTTTAGGGATTTGAAAAGAGATGTTGCAAAAAAATTAGAAAAATTAGAAAAGCGAACACAGAAAGCTATTGTTGAGTTAATACGTAAGTTTATTTCTATAATTTTTCTTATCTCACTGTTGATGGTTGGAATTGAAGGAGCTGTTGAACTTTTTCAAGTACCAGGAATCACGCAAGGTTAATTTTTTTATGCAATTTTGGATGACTGAGTGTTATAAAAAATATTGTTGAAATTTCTGTCCAATAGTCCTATAAAAATAGTATCACCACTTTGTAATTCATACTGTGCACCTTTCATCATTTAATCCAGTGGATTACAAGTTTGTTCTATTTTATGCTATAACCTCCGTAACTTTAGATTTACTTGTTCTGTTGTATGCTATAAACATTGGGCCTTTAATTGCATAGTTTAATTTTATTTGAGATGTTTTCCATAGAACTAGGATATGTGCTCTCGTAAAATTTCTCAAAATGGGTTATGTTGTATAAAATAATAATAACCTAATAGGGTTAAAAATGTATCAATTAATAAATGCAAGTATTATGATGATAAACTTTGTCTCAATTATCTCACTTCTCAATACATATACGAATGTTTGATTCGAATTTGTGGTTGAACAAAACAGCTGCTTGTATTTACCGTTTATCATTAACAGTCATTTAACAATCATAAATCCTTGCAATATAAGGACGAACTGCTTTAGCTTGCTTCAAAAAGTCTTAATTTTAAATATAAGACAAAGCACACTAAAGTTAAAATTGATTCGAGAAGCCTGTTTATCTTCATGGTTGAGGCCTAGTCTGCTAAATAGTGTATCCATCAGTCCTATGTTCTTTATACATGTCTATGCGCGTTTAGGTATCCAAGTACGAAATAGTATTTACATGGCTAGACCATTTGTGGAAAAACTTACTATTTGCCAAAATATGCGAATTTGTCTGCTTCGACATTAGTCCACTTGGCTTTATAGAATCTCTATGCATATCACACAACCTTTTTATATTAATATAAAAAGCTGTATATGGTACAGAGAGATTCTATATGTATTGTTCCTATGTAGGAGACTCATTAATCAGTATGTTATTTGTTTGTGCTCAAAAAGTGTTCAGAATTTTAAATATGCCAATTTCTATGAACGATAAAATCTTTTTTCTGTTTCATATAAATTTCATCTCAAATTTACCTAAACTATATAATATGAATCAATGTTTTTGTAAATATATGTTTTTATTCGTAGCAGTTTTTTTAACCATGGAATTTTTATTTATATATTATTTTGTTCGTAAGTATAAAATTTTCTTTTGCGAACAAAATCTTTTACGCCTTAGGGCGGAAAATTTGTTCACAAATATTTTTCCACCAATAGCAATGCAACATATAGTGGCGAAAATGTGTGAAATTTTACAACTCAATGCTTCTTAGGAAAACCAAGATGTCATACAGTAAACAACGTGGGTAACAATAACAACATGAAGAGACTATATTTTCATACTTTATACAAAATATGTAGATGATTATTTCGTACATTTGGCATGAATAATTTTATATTAGCAAGTTTTGAATTTTAAACAAGTAATATCTAGGGTAGTCTGGTTGACTCATAGCATTTTAATCTTATCGGTTACACGTTTTTTTTTCTACAAGCAAAGTTGCTTAGTGGTTCCTTTGTAGACACCGATATATTTTTTTCTTTTTGAACATTTGGACTGAGTAAGTAAAAGAAATCTTTATTATTTCAGCGTAAATATATAAAACACAACAAAGTACATGCTTTTTGGAAGCAATCAGAACTAAATTATACTCTTATCGCCTCTAAAATTACTTATGGAACTACTCCTTTTTGTAGTTGCTTATAATAACATTGTCGAGTACTGAAAGTTGCGTAAAATTATGATTGTCTGAGTACTGGCTGCTTATTATAGAACCGGTTGCTTATAAAAAAAGTGTATCGTATCACGGAGGATAGTCTGTTACGGAAAAAGATTGTTTCATACTTAAATTTCAAATTAACCCAATGTCATCCTCTAGTACTAGAGACACTTAGCACCCAGAGATATAACTAGCGGGCTAGTTAGCATATATTTAACTTCTGGTTTACAAGAAATAAAATTGAAACCTGCTTAGTTTATCAGGCAATCTGTTTTAGTTGTTTTGTAGCATTTTTTAATCTCAAATCAATACGTAAGGAATGCTGTATATAAGAGCTAATAAGCTATGTGGGGGAAAATTTTTCAGCATGATTCAGGCTACATAACCTGAATCTATGCTCGAAAATCTCTCCTCCACATTTGGTATTTGACTTTATGTCCGGCCTTGATAAGAAATGCTGTTAGAAATTTAGAATGTATGTCGTGATATATTTGAACGACAAAACTAACGCTGGCATAGTAGCAATATACAAATATTAATTAACAGAAACTATATGTATAATCCGATAGATTATTCTATCAGCGCTAATATATTATCGTTAGAAAGACATATTATATATTCTCACAATGCTAATTATCAAATGTTTTACTACTTATTTTAATTATTTCTTACTCTCTCAACGTTGGTTGTTAATGAATCTATTCATATGTCCCTGTACACTCTTCATATGTGTATTTCTAAAGTTTCAGTAGCTTTCTACTCGTAAATGCTCGTGTGGTATTGTTGCACATTATTTAACTACGGTTGTTAATTGATTACAATGTCTTAATGATTTCTCTTGCGGTGTAGATAATTAATGAAATGCGTCAGTAGTATAAGTTTATAACTTCCGATCCTGACAAAGCATCGAGATAAAAATACTCTATATATATAGAACCCTGGAAAAGTAAAAACACCAGTCCCATGATTCTTGTAGCCTTTGAAAACTTTGGATAAGCGGAACATTTGCTTACCGCAATCACTCAAATAATAGCCTACGTTTATAGACCTTTCGCTTACGCTACGGTCTATACACAAACCTCTGAATTTGAAGTTAGACCGGGACAGTAAAAAGAGAACGAGTTCAACAACGAACCCTGTAATGAAAGGGTCGTTGCAGAATTATTAACAAAAGAAACGGTAATTTGATCGTTATATGTTGAAGATGATAACAATAGAGATTCCATCGCACCTAGTACGCATGTGCAGTAGTTCTAGAGTTTTGCGACTATCCGGAACTAAAAAGCCAGAGGTTTGTGCATAGACCGTAGCGTACGCGAAAGGTATATAAACGTAGGCTATCAAATGAGCGCTCGTTCGGATTTGGTTATAAAACTTATCAAATCAATCCGCGGAAGCTTCCAATTTTCGACAGGCTACTGTAGTTGATATCGTATGCAGACGAATTAAAAAATTACTTGGTATGGTACTTACCTACATATTTACCTATATATTTGTAAAAGAATTGAAGACCGCCCGTTCAGTCATCAAAATTAATTAATTACAACCATATATTTAGTTTTTAGATCCAGTCAATCAAATGAGCAATGGTTTAGACGAGTACAACTATACGGACCCTTAGTTGTCAATGCTTAAAATTTGACTAATTCTAACTTCAAAACCCTAAGTGCAAACCAGGCTTTACCTTTCTTTTATGTTTGTGTTTAACAAGATACCTTCGTTGTTATTCTATCCAGTATGTTATAATAAAACAACGGGGGAGTGTGTAATGTAGGATCAAAACAAGAAAACGAAACTATGAAAATACTTTTTTTTAATATTTTCTTTGCAAAACGTTGTTCTAGTGCTGGTATTTTTACTCTAAAATCTACAGAAATCTTGATACATATTAGTAAACCATAGCATAGGTTTTGTTCAGAAGTGCTTAACGTTGAAATTTTATTTTTACTGTTTTACATATTTTCCATATTTTTTTCTTCAAGTTTTTTCCATATCCTTTTAATGCTCTTGAATAATACATAGCAGGAACAACAATCGTTAGCCATTTATACGGTCAGGTCCTTTATGCCGAAAGTGAGTCGTCGTTTCATAATTTGGTGAGCCGTTTATTTCGCATTTAGATTCTTTTCAGTGTTGGACAGTTTTTGTACAATTTTGCGTTCGTGTCCGCCAGGGTTTGTTCGGTTTGTGTTGAGTTGTGATTCTCGTTTTGACCTTCCTTTTCGTGATTGAGGTTCCGTAAATTTGCGATCAAAGTTAAAGTAGTCGTATTCGTCAAAATATTTCTCCATCCCTGTTGTAGCTGTAAATAAACTCTTGCTTCTCTCTTTTACTTTCATGTTTTTTTTTCTGCCCACATTCGTAAAAACTTTGTTTTTATATTATTAAGATCGATTACAATCCTGATGTTTACATGAATGTTTAATCTAATTGGCTGTTTGAATAATTAGTATTTCTGATTGGATAGTTGATAAAATAAGCCATTTTGATTGGATTATAAAAAAAGATGTCAATAATATATGAGAATCTAAAGTATGGATTTTAATTTTTAAAAGCGTCTTTCAAAACAGCTGATAAAACATTTAGACTTGTTTTACACTATGCTGCAATTTTTTTTGTGCGAGCTAAGCTACTTTGTTGTAAATGCTGATTCTGACTTTTGTTTTGGTTGTTTTTATTGCGTTGCGCTGTTTTTTTACTAATATCATTGCTTTTCTATAAAATAATTATCTTCTTACTACCCTGTCTAAGGTTAAAACATCGACTGTTAAGAATATAGGAGGCACTTCCTCTTCAAAACATCCTTTTTTAGGTAAATTATGTTTGTTTTTGCTATTAAATTTTAATCAAACTTTTCCGAGTAAAATGTTTCAAAAGTTAATTTAACGAGCAAGCAACGACTGTATTGGAGTAAGTTTGTCTCTTCTCCACATCTGGATTTTGCCAAGTATATTAAAAGTTTTGACTATATCAAATATTTTCATCGCTTGTTGTTATTATCATTATTATTTACTTTCTCTTTTATTTATCTATTTTTACCATTACATCAATCATGTGTTCAAACAAAGAAACAAGGTCGTAATATAACGTAATATAATCTGTTATTTGCTTGAAAAGAATATTATATTTCGTCGTCAAACCAATATAAAACATCAACACTTTATTACAATAACTTGCCTTCAGACAAATATCGAGGAGTTGGCAAGAAGCCAAATATATACATTTTAATTTCAACTAATTAAATCGCTTCCTGATTTTAACTAAATTACGAATTCGTTAAATAATAGATCCTAATCTCCGCAGCCTACGTTTACGTTTTAGTTCTGGATAGTCCCAGAATTCTGAAACTACTGCACATACGTACTAGGTGTGATGGAATTACTATTGTTATTATCTTTAACATTCTACAATCAAATTGCCGTTTCTTTTGTTAATAATTCTGCAACGACCTTTTCATTACCTTGTTGAACTCGTTCTCTTTTTACTGCCGTGGTCTAACTTCAAATTCAAAGGTTTGTGCATAGACCACAGCATAAGCGAAAGGCCTATAAACGTAGGCTAAATCTCCTAAGATCATAAAGGAATGTTTTATTAGGTTCTTAGTCAATTTAACTGAAATAACGTATAAGTTATTCTACATTGAACTAGTAACGAAGTTCTTTTCACATTTTGTTCTCTTTTTTTAGGTGAAAGATTAAAAGATGAGGAGGATTTAGTATCAGCTGTTAACGCTGTCACTGACTGAAGAAGAAAACATCCAGTGAAAAACAAATACTTCGAAGGTTTTTCTACCTTCAGTATAATGTATACGGTATACTTATTGAATTTCGTGGAAGAGCTGAGTTGGATGGATAAGAAGAATTTCTCGTATTTCGATTTTATAGCTTTTAAAAGAAACGACTTGAAGTATATGGAAATCTTGAATATTATACAGAAAGAAGATGTCAAAAGAAATCTAGTTCAATATTTACGAGGCTGACAATATATTTCATCTCAACCAAACAAACTAGCTCAAATTATATTTAACACAAGGCCGGATATAGGAGCTAATAAATTATGTGGAGGAGTACATTTTGAGCATAGGTTCAGGCTCTCCTCCACATTCGATATTTGCAGTTATGTCCAGCCTTGAAACAAAGCTATTTTTTAGTATAAATAAATTTTCTGCCTTTAGACAACACTTAATTAAAATTTCTGAATTGAAATAGAATACCAGGTATCCAATGGGCTAGTTGCATATTTGTTGGAGTGTATAAAATTACAAAACGTTAATAAATATAGCGTAAATCATGTGACTGAAAAGAATAAATAATCACTGTGGCGGAGAGATTTTGAAATCTTTTCCGCATCAATTATTCCGAAAAGTGATAGATGAAATTATAGATAAATCAATGTAGCAGTATATACACCTTCTTAAAATTCTCCTGCTGAAAGGGAGACCTTTACCAGTAAAATCACTTCATTGTCAAACTTTCGAAAAATTACTACTAGATGTAAAGTTTTGTATAGGATTCGATTTTAGGTTTCCCCCCCTGATTTCCTTGATAAGCCCTTGAATCATCCTTTTTATGAAATAAGTAATGTTGGCTGAACTGAAACATGATTACGAGATGGACTAATAGAGGTGGTTGCTTGACAAAAACTAGCTGTCAATGTATTTCTATAAATGGTATACGTGTCAAAAAATATGCTGTATATTTATATTTACACGAATAATGCATTATGTTTGTCCTGTAAACATATATACATTATATGTACATTTTTAAAAAACTGATGTGTGTTCGTTTGACTCGTTGTGGAGAATTGATATTTATGTTTGCTCATTAAGGCTTCTTAAATATTTCTAACATAAATGTCCGTGTCTAAACCAGATTATTTGATAGCTGAAGTGCGTGTGTTTCATTAGAGCGTGTTTTTTCCATTAGAGGTTTGTGAGTTCTGTCTGATCTTCTGTAATTTATCCAACCACCTTTTGCAATGGCAAGATTTATCATTTTGAATAGAAAACGTGATTTTTAACTTTTATCCTTCACCAGCTCAAATTCATGTCGAACTTCTCTTAATTTTGTGATGGCTTTGGTACAAATGACTTCTTTTTCTTATCTTCAAGTTCTTCAATGTGTCTATCATCATGTACGTCGTTTCCAGCCGATACTTTACTTCTTTCGGATTTCTTTATGACCAGCTGTGTTTCTGTTGTCATATTGGTAGGTAATCTACCTAATAATGTTCTCTTTCTAGCTCTTTGATCACGATAACCGACGTGCGACTTTTTATCGTCATCTTCATCTTCATCGTCGTCATAATCATCTTCGTCGTCCTAAACGTTATGGAAAAAATAAAATATTGGTGATTATTTTTTGAAAATTAATTTGGTCCGTGGTGATTTTGAAAGCTAATACTACTGTTCCAAATCAAAAATCCTTTCGCAACTTTTCCTAACTTTTATTTTGGAACCTATTTTTTAGAAAAAAAAATTGAAAAGATTCTTCTAGTTTCTCTAAGATGGCCCATTGTTTAGAAGGGTTGAAATCTGAAAATTGTTTGACAGGTAATATAATTAATATTGTTTTGCATTTGCTGACCAAAATTTACAGGTATGGAACAAATTGCAGACAAGAAAAATGAAATTTACTGACCACACATAGTAAATCTGATCAAAATACATTTACTCCTATATTTCGTATTCTGATTGTTTTCATTGATGGTAAATTACATGAAAGCCTTCTAAATGTCTAGAGAATTGACTCAAAGCACTATTTACCATCTTCTGTGTGTTGTCCAATCAAATTTTGACAAGAGATTTTTCAAAAA
>JAUELI010155598.1:0-18992 GCA_031471325.1 Catablema vesicarium
TATATTTATTTTGGGTATCTGTGATATATGATTATGCATACAATTGAAGATAGTTATATATGTCATTTAATGACTCCTAAGATCAAAATAAGGGGACTATAATAAAAACATATATCCCGAAACTTCTTATTCAAAAATGATTCTTTCATCTAAAATAAATTAGTCATATGGACCTATTTATAAAATGTTTCGATTGAAGAAAAGATGTTTTACAAAACATGCGCTATGAGATTTGGCGACAAACGAGGGGTGAGTATCCTTACAAAATATTTAACGGATATTATTTATGACATTTTTAACTGATATTCAATACATAGCTCATGTAAAAAACTGGCGGAATATAGGTCTTCTAGAATATCTCAGACGAGTGACAATAGTGCAATTAATAATTTGCGGAAAATTAAATTAGAAATTAATAAGAAGTTAGTCATTGCTCATATGAACATTAACTCTCTTCGAAACAAATTTGAATTTTTGGGTAATCAAGTTGAAGGGAATGTAGATATTTTACTGATCTCAGAAACTAAATTGGATCAGTCTTTCCCTAAGGCGCAATTCTCGATGACAGGCTATAATCAGGCGATTAGGCTCGATCGAAATATTAATGGAGGAGGATTAATGCTGTTTGTTAGAGAAGATATACCTCTTAAATTAATATCTGTAGAAAAAGCTCCAATAGAGGCATTTTTCGTTGAAGTGAACCTTCGTAAAAAGACTTTTATGCTGCTCTTACAACCCTCACAAGTCTCTACTTCAGAGTCTTCTTCAGACCCTATCAAAAAGTCTAGACCTGCATTCTACAAAATATGAAAATATTCTGATAATAGGAGATTTTAATGAAATTGTAAATACCCAGTTTTTAAAAATATTTTGTGAAAACTACGAGTTAACAAGTCTTGTGAAAACTCCTACTTGCTTTAAAAATCCCAATAATCCCTCCTGTATTGATCTTATGTTAACTAATGCAGCAAGGAGTTTTCAGAAATCTTGTATCATTGAGACAGGGCTATCTGACTTTCACAGGATAACCCTTACGATACTGAAATCAAATTATGAAAAATTACGCCCTAAATTAATTGAATATAGGGATTACAAAAAGCTTAACGCCAAACAATGATAAAAGTTTAAGAGGATTTTTGACTACTTGCTGTGATACATTAGAAAAACATGCTCCAAGCAAACAAAGAACTGTGATAGGCAATCAATCAACCTTTGTTAATAAAACAGTCAGTAAAGCAATTATGGAGCGATCGCGTTTAAAAAATAGTTGCTATGAAAATAAGTCTAAGCAAAGTTGGAAACTTTACAAGAAGCAACGGAACTATTGTGCATCATTAGTTGAGAAAACAAAAAAATAATATTATAACAACCTAGATATTAGGAGTGTTACTAATAATAAGAAATTTTGGAAAACGGTAAAGCCTTTTCTGTCTGATAAGGGCATAACAACAGAGAAAATTGTTCTTATAGAAGGGGATGAATTAGTACATTCTGACGAAGAGACGTCAAATATTCTGAATACTTTCTTCATGAACGCAGTTTCAAATCTAAATATTGAAAAATATGCCTGATGTTATCCTCTGGCAGAAAACATCAGTGATAAAACAATTGAAGATATTGTTAAGTATAGAAATCATCCAAGTGTTTTAGCAATCCAAACGAAGTTTGGCGATTCCTCATTGTTTCGACTCTGAACAGGTCACTAGAAATGGTTTATAGTCGGACCTTTATATCTGTTGACACATGACAAAAGTGATACGAAATTATTATATTGTTTTAACCCTATTCCAACCGGGGGGCGCGCTGATAGAGCGCACCCCTATAAACTTTTAGCCGGCGTTTCCTGAAAACGTTTCCAATGGCGCTGTGCTTCACTGACTTTTAATATTTTTTAAGCGCGGTTAAGATTGTCAAAAATAATGTTTAACGGTAATTGACCGGTTGAAGATCTGTCATTCAGGCACGCGCAAAATTGGAAACGCTTGGTTAAGCGCAAGGTCAATTCTCTAGCTCTAATTGATGTAATGTTAATTGTTTTCATTGACATGTTCCATAACAAAACAAAAATTAACAAAAAAAATCCATAATTAAATATTTTAACCTTCACGCGCTCAAATAATACTGAAAAGTGACCCGAAAATCAGAATTTTCGCATAATTTTTAGCGCGCAAGGTCCAATATTCATATATAATTTCTGTTATGTCAATTATTTTCCTTAATAGGATCCATAATATCAAAATAAAACCAAAAATTCCATACTTAGGTATTTTTACCTCCACCGGGCAGCAAAATCCTGAAAAAACCCTGAAAACAAAGATTTCGCCTAATTTTATGCCGGTCTTAGAAGTGGCGTGGAGAAAAATTAGGTTGATCAAATCTGCCTAAACTGCAAATTTGAATAAAGTAAAGATGATATTTGCTCTCTAAAAAAGAATTAACACCATACCAGTTAACCGCCAAATTTTATTCCGGGTGCGCTCTATCAACGCTCCCCCGGTATTTTAACTAGAAAAAAGGCCGGTTGGAATAGGATTAATGTGTGACGCATGTGCAAAAGGTAACTGCTTTTTAATTACATAGAAAATAACTGTGAAAAGCAAATAGCAATTTCAAACCATACCGGTATGATACTTTGTACCACCTGTTCATATTGCGTTTCGTGTAAACACTCTCTCAGTTTCATACAAGGAAAGTAATAATTCCTAAAAAATACCTTTGTACTGTTGCTGCAAAGATCTCAAACCAGTCTCCATACGTTTTGTCACATGGTTGACACATTCAGCTTTTAACACCATAAAGATTGCTCTTTTCCACAGTAGAAAAGGGGGAGCTATCCCCGTCTCCAATAAAAGGTACCTTATGTTGTGTATTGAAACAGACCGACCAAACATAGCTTTAACACTTACGGATTTCATTTTCTATTATATGAGAAAGAAAAGTAAAAATAAAATCACTGTTTATCTCTCACTCAATCGGCTAAAACCTGTTCAAAGTTAGAAAAATGTTCGGCAATGAAAACTTCGTTTCCAGGAACACTTTTTTTTCATTTCATAACAGAGAATTTTTTTTTTTTGTTCATTACTAACGTCATTTAAAGATGACGTCATGCGTCAATATGACGGCATACTGACAAAAAACTTATTTGCTAAAATGATTAAACAAGCCTCCCCAGCCCCTTAGCTTGGGCTAGGGTCAAATCAAAATCGGGACGAATATAAACGTTTTGTTAGCGTTAAATTGCGGACTTTGAACAAGTCTAAGTATAACTAAAAATAACTTACACTGGAACTTCCAACATGATTTACATAACATTTCGGCTCGTGAGCAATATACCAATCCAGGTATTCTGTATATGGTATATCACCACTTTCTTTTCTTTCTTCCATTTTTTGGCATTCCTGAGAGGAACAATTCTCATATACAACATCCAATACCTGTCGTCCAGTCGACTCAGCTATAGCAGGAGATATACCATCTCTAGAGGTTCATCCTCTGGAGCTTTATCGAATCAAGTTGGTAAGTCTATAGTATCATTTGGTTCTTAGTCCGAACTCTCAATGAAACCTTTTCTTGCGTTTTTTCCGGCTAACGACAGTGAATTATCTTTTAAAATCGTCGATGCTTTATTCAATGCATCCGTATGGTTTTTATAAGCTGGTCTTGTCAATGGCTCGCATAGTCCAATTACACTGCAAAATTTTCGCAAACCACTCCATCCTTTTCCGATTAAACGTGCTCTCAAAACACTGAACGTATATTTATTGAAAATAATTTTCCAACCTTTTTGGATGTAAAAAATCCTGAATCGCTACTACCATTGATACAATTTACCCATTGAAAAGTTAATTTAATACGCAGACCTGTACGGAAGTTATCTTGTTGATATTATTTTAACCCTATTAAGACTGCGCTTTTTTGGTTCTCAGAACTGGGAATATCAGGAAGTATATGTGCTATGGCCATAAACTTTGGTACATATGTTGCTGTTGATGAAAGAAACATAGTGTGAGCGAAAAAAAATTCAAAATGGCCGCCATGTTGTGCTGACGTCATCAGAAATGTTCAAAAATTGTTGATTTTTGTTGAAAAACCGACTTTTTTGAAATTTTATCCCAAAGAGTTTAACTATAGATAATTCAATTCTCTTTTGATCTTATGTTAGATAACACCTTGAAATTTTACATCAAATAATGACGTCATTTTCTTTCGAAGAAGGAAAGAGATAGGTAATATAAATATATCCTGAAAGTATGAAGAGAATTGCTCAATTTCATAAAAACTTATTAGAAAATCAATTTCGGCTATTTTTACAAGGATTCGATAGGAAAATGATAGGTGGTTCCAAGTTATGGTATATAATTTCGGGATGGTAACTGCTATGGTGATGAAACTTCGCAGAAATGTGTTTTATAAGTTTCCAGAAATAGTCACAAGAAATCATAATTGCTTAATAATTATTAAAAAAGTTAACTGATAGGGGGGCACCCCCCCCCCCCCCCCCTCCCAGTCTTAATAGGGTTAAAGGAATTATGATGTATATAATGTTTACAAATTGCAACCATATTTAAATGTTCTTCCATCAAATCAAGATCGATTATCTGTAGGGTACCTTTTCTTCTGTTTTTCTAAGAGATATATAACTAGAAAATACATTGAAAATAGTAGCAGATAATACCAACCTATCCCGGAATCCCCGGTGCGTTCTGGGTATCGGTACCGTCTTCGAAAAATAAAAGTTACTAAAAAAACAAGAAAGGTAAAGGTGATAGGGTACCTTTTCTTCTGTTTTTCTGAGAGATATATAACTAGAGAATACATTGAAAATAGTAGCAGATAAAACCAAACCAATTAAAGACTACCATAGCGCCAGTGTAGCTAGCCTACCAAAAAATCACAGAGAAAAAATCAACATTTTTGGCAGTTTGGTAAGAAAATGGTTGTAAAACCCAAGGAAGGTAAGTGATTCAGAATAACAAAGAGAAGCAAGGTATTAGTGAGTGTGATTAAAATACAAACGCTACTATATCTAACTAGCTATCTATACAAATATACACAACAAGAGTTGGCAAAAGTTGAAACAGAAGAAAACACACATGTTCTTGTCTTGGGATCAGTCTTCTTTTATCTGTCTATCTGTAGCATAAGCAAATTCTAGTCAAAGATCAGATCATTATAACCAAAGTAAAATACACAAGCTGATACAATTACAGCGTAGGGTAATATAAAAGTAAATTTAGTTAAAACCTCTCAACCTCTCAATTTGGGAAACGAAATTTGATCACTTTCTAATGTTTTACAGCCTATTTAAGCAATACAATTTTCCGTATTGCCATGCCTAGTGTCCTTATCTTGCCTTTCCTAATGCTGTATTTCCTTTTTCAACGGGTCTATTGTCCTTTACTGCCTATTTATGCCTTTCCTAATGCCCATTGCCTGTCTGTTTCCAATTTGCCTATGGGTCTTCTGTTTGCCTATTCCTAATTTGACGCCTAGTCTCCTTATTTTTCCTTTCTCAATGCCGTATTTCCTTTTTCCGATTTGCTTACGGGTCTTGTCCTTTACTGCCTACTTCTGCCTTTCCTTTATTGCCATATTGCCTGTCTGTTTCCAATTTCCCTATGGGTCTTCTGTTTGCCTATTCCTAATTTTATGCCTAGTCTCCTTATATTGCTTTTCCTAATGCTGTATTGGGTCAGTTTAAAACGTTGGGTAACCGGCCAATTTGGATACCCCAATTGGGTACTTATTTGGGTAGCCGAAATAAAATAAAGACCCGAAAGAAAACCCCGAAATAAAATAAAGACCCGAATTTCTTATTAGAGCTTCTCTGTGGAGCGTAAATGATGAATTAAATCATAATTACCAAACTACAAAGCTTAGGATTCTTGAATGAAAAATTCGCATATTTTTCTTTCTCCCAAAGTACTTTTTCAAGTCAAAAATTTGCAAAAGTTTTAGAAGTAATTTTAAATTCATCATAGTTACTTTTTTTTTCGAAGAGGGTACCGATCCCCGGAACGCACCGAGGATTCTGGGATAGGTTGGTTTTATCTGCTACTATTTTCAATGTATTCTCTAGTTATATATCTCTCAGAAAAACAGAATAAAAGGTACCCTATCAGCTTTACTTTTCTTGTTTTTTTGGTTACTTTTTTTTCAAAGAGGGTACCGATCCCCAGAATGACCCGGAAATTTTCACTTCTGCTTTTTTCCCACAATTTTTTATTTTTTTTAGAATTATTTCTACTATAGTTTGAGCATTCTCCGTGCATGTTCGAATGTTTTTGTTTACTAGGAGATGATTGGTTCATCGAACAGCTGTGGGTTTAATAATTAGTTTTTGTTGCAATGAATTCTTTAAAAACATGTGTGAATTTTATCATTTGAATAAAATAATTGATAATAAAAACCTATCCTGAAAGAATTTTTTGATTGACAGGTTGAACAAACAACAAAGTAAAACCTTTATATAATTGCTCACGTGACATGTTGATTGTTTTTTATTATGTAGAACAATAAAATATAAAATTCGACCCCAGTATCTTTTTTATTGTTTACCACTAAAAAAACCAGCAGGAAGTTTAGAGGCCTTGAATTGAGTTTGTGGGCTGTAAAATCACGTGATTCATTGAAGTAAGATTATAATCTTAATAAACAGCAAACATGACGCAAATACTAGATTAAGCTTGGTTCACACTTAGTGATAACTAACGATAATAAATGAGCCATGAAGAGCGACAGAGTAAAATATATTGTTATAGTTTCATATCGCTGTTATTAAAACATTTTTATACGAGCGATAGCCCCTATAAAAATAGCTCATACTCTAGAGAGGAAGAGGAAGTATATAAGCATTTCGCACCGTATTCGTAATCTAGAATGTGTTTGCCAAAGCTCACTAATGCAAAAATAAATATTGTATGTTACGTAAATAGCTGCAGAACTTCTAATCCGTCGGTTGGTTTATTATATCTAGGATGGGTGTAAATAGTTAACTATATATTGTTTGATTGTACATCATTTACCCATGATGTGAAATAAAGTAAGATAATAATAATACCTGGCTATCCTAAGAAATTCAGATAGAACAGAGCCATAGAATATGGATGAAGAAATGTTGCTGCTCATCTGAGGCATTCGTACAATAAAAAAGTCAAAGTTGTCCCGCTTATGAAATAATTTATAGATACATCTATTGTCAACAAATGTATCCAGATCCAGAACTTTGGCATGATTGCCTTGATGTTCTATTTTTAATTCCATTTCAGGAGTGTAGATATCTAAGAAAGATTTCTCGAAATCACCCCCCTGATAGCACATAGATCATCACCTAGAGATTTATCGTATGGATTTATCATAGAGACTTAAGACATAAGTGATTGTAAAGTCAGCAATTATCTCGTTTCCGCGCAACCTAGTACCCAGACTCGCCGGGTAAATTGAAACCACGTAATGAATTTTGGGATACCAAAGTTGTAATGAATAGTTTTTCGCAAAAACGTGAAAAAAATAGCCAAAAAATGAGCTGGATAAATTCCCATGGTATCCCAATACTTTGAATTAAAACAATATCGCCAATTGTGAAATAAAATTTAGAAATGAGGTGTTCAACTGTAGTCTGGAGAGTTTCTTTTGTGAAGAAAAGTTTATCCACACCTCTAGTGGTCCAAAATACTGACTTATCTGAAAACCCAATTCTGTTTTTCACACTTCCTTTGGACCCAAATCAATAATATCAAAGAGGACTTTCGAGTGAAGGTGATGAGGAATTTTTGTATAAAGGATACTGAAATCAATAGTTCAAAAATTCTAAATTTGAGTCTCGTTAGTTATAGTTTTATTTATGTTTTTCAGAACCGATTAGTAACAAGAACAACGTTGAATACTCTACCAGTATACAACTAAAAAATGGTGACGCCGTCAATTCTGATTAATATTTAGCAGTCTAGTTACTTATATTTCATTTACATGGATCTTCGTGTTGTAATTTGTTTTGTTATATAGTATTTGTTCTTTCTACTTATAGCTTTTACTACTTGATTAAATCTGAAAAACATAAAGACGATTTACATAGTTTTTAATCCGGAAATACTAAAATTACATATAACGACTTTTATTTGATTTGGTTTTCCTAATTCATTCAAGTAATTATTTTATGCCCGACGAGAAATCGATGGTATATCCTCTTTAGACCATGCAAAATTGATAGATTGATATCATACTGAGATTTTTGCAGGTATTTCATTAATTTAATGTTAAAAACTCACTTTTACCTCCGGATTTTATATGTTTCGTTCAGATAGACACTCTTTCACACACATATTGAAATTATGCTATTCTTATATTAGCCAGGATACCCATCTCTTAGCTTCAGTTTTGATTTTGATTTTTGGCTATCGATATATATATTTAATTGAAAAATCTAAGAGCTGGTTATCAGCAATAATTTATTACGGACGATATATGTCCGAGAAAGTGGATTGGTTCATTTTGTAATGAGTATCCATAGAAACGGTCGCGTCACGTATTTACTATCCGAATAAATTATTTTTGTATGGTCACTTAAGCGGAAGATGAGAACGGCAAAAAAGTTTAGTTTTAATATAAGAAATTTGACCACATATAAAACCCACGTTGAGCTTTGATACCTTCTCAACTGAACCTCTCTCGTATAGATATTATTTGCTGTATAAACAGCAAGTGAGCTTGTACAGTTACTCACAAAAGCTATAATTATTTTTAATAGTAAAATTTTAGAATTATTAACGGCAATGATGTAAACTGCTGCAACTAAGCTCTTCCCTTTCTCAAATTTTCGTTTTCCCTCATTTTTATTTTAGAGAAAATAAGGAAAAAGGGAAACAGCTTAGTATCTAGGCTACTCTTATATATATATGAGGTCGAAACAGCTGTCCTGTATTCCTGCTGAACTTCGCTCCGTAGTTCGCCTGTACACAGACATAACTTCGTTATTCAATATATATAAGCGTAAATTTTTAAGAAAAAAATTATTTTCAAGTTATGAACAGTTATGCTGAAAGTATATATCGATTCTCTAATAAAGCTTGGTTTCGATTGTCAGATAACGTAAAATAACGTAATAACATGAGATAAATTTTGTTTTACTTTGTTTAAATTAAATATAGTGTTTATCTCATTCGAAGCAGAAAGTAGAACATAACCGCGTTGTTGCTCATAGTTAGATAGACAAAACTCTTTTTAAATTTTTTCGTTTTTCCTTAGTGAAAAACAACCTTAATTAGAAACATAATTAATTAAAACATTAGTTGTAAACCCCCGTCTTAAATATCTAAAATATTTACTGACAGCCATGATCTAACTTCAAATATTTATAAATTGCAGACAAGGTTTTACCTTCTGAATTTGTATATTGGACTAATTGAACTATCTATTTAAAATCATGAAAATACTATTTTATTTTATTAATACAATATTTTGGATTTTAATTTACATACCATAATGCTTCATTAATCTGGTCTCGAAATTACTTTTTTGCGAATGACGTTTACTCGGATTGTCAATCTTTCTTATAATCATCATCTACTTAGCAATATGTATGCACAGTTTTACTACGATAGAACCAAAATTTCGCTAGTTTTTAGAGGTTTCGTGATTGATGATGTTATTTTATTTAGGTCTGTTAATTGTACAAATGGACGAAAAAAATTGTACAATAATCTTTCCAAAAATATATAGCAATTGCTTCTACTGAAAAAATCGCACAGTATTTGTTCATCTGACTATTGTCTCCATACTATCAACAAATTACAGTAAAAAAATCAATATTTTGGCCAAAAAGGTGGTTACGCGGTTAAGTCTTACTTTTTATTATTTCTGACATGGACGACATGTATGTGTCTGAATCATATTTCTGGTATGACAAAGTTAAGCGTTGTATTTTTAGAATTAAATCGACCGTTTTTTATCACAATGAGTTGCCAATGGTTAATTATCTTTTAATTATTAAGAATTGTAAATAGTATTTTTTACGATTTGGCAAATGAGATAAAAAATATGATAGCTGTTTATCAACTCGGTAGGACACAAAACCTAAAGTAAATAATATTTAATGTCGTTCTAGCATTAAGTTGAATATCAAGTTTACGAGCTGGTATTTGTTTTTTCACACTCCATAAAAAGCATGTAAGTAACATCTTTCTTGTTAACGTTGCATATTTCTTCTTCTCTATATCTTCTGAACGTACGCGACGTTGCAACAAATAAAATATGCGATCATGAGGGAATCTATTTCTTGGAAAACCTAAATACTTTGGCCTAAAAAGTAGACACCACCATTACTCGACAACAAATGAATTATCATGTCAAAACCAATAATTACAGGGAGTATAAAAATTATGATAATAACGACCTCGAAAAAGGACTACAAGGAGATTCTATTGAATACAAACATTTCGAAACCGTATTCTTAGAAAATTTAGAAAAACATGCTCCATCATAAAGGAAGTATGTACGAGCAAACCAAGCACCTTATATCACAAAAACATTAAAAAGAGCTATGATGAAATGATCTGAACTTGAGACCAGATGATTAGTAGACATTATAAGAAAGGAAAAAAACGCTTTTGTGAAAATTTAGACTTAACACTATTCTCAGGTTGGGGTACTGCCAATTCGTTCTGAGCTATGGAGGGGAACGGGGTAAGAATACCTTACCATGATATTTTCCTGATTACTGATGCTATATCCACCAAACTTGGTACAAATGTTAAGTGGCATGTAAGAAATTAAAATTGCTGATTATTTTCTTTTGTCATGTGACCTGATGAAGTCAAAAAAATTATCTGGCATGAGCATGAATTTTGAAGATTTTGATATAAAATCACAATCATTATGTTCTATTTTCTATTATGTTTCGGTCATTTTTATAGATACTACTGAAAAACTGCTCTTATAGTGCGAAAAATTAGGCAAATATTCAAAAATGTCACTAGGGCGTAAATAAAAGGGCCTAAAATTCTTTGAAATTTTCAAAACACCCCAGCATCCTCAAAATACAATAAAAGTCTGTACATCTACTTTCTCGTTTTCACCAGACAATCTTCAAAAGTACAGTTTAGATAGTTCAGAAGTACGAACTTCAAAACTTAATAAAATACCTTTTAGTTTTGTTAAAAACCTACATCTACAAGGCTGCCTTGACATATATGGTCAAAAATTACATGAATTTATAAACAACTCCTTTTTCAACTTGGGCTTTCCCGAACTTATTAAAACTAGCAGACGTTACTCCTATTTTCAAAAGTGGGTTTAAAACTATAGACCTGTAAGCGCTTTGCTTTCAATATCTAAAAGATTCGAGAGATTTATGCAAAATCCAATCATCTCACACATGAATAAATGTAGATCTCCATACTTATGTGGATATAGAAACGGAGTGCCTGTGGCAACTCCACAAGAGAGTTATTTTGACTCCTCAGGGTTTCATTTTTTGACTCTCATAAGCGTCTCCTTTCAATAAATGACTCCTTTTCGTTTCTCATTATATTTGTTCCCAGTGACTACCCAAAAGACATCATTATTTAAAGACTCTCTTACGCTTCTCATATTTGAACCTCTTTAGGGAGTCTTTTTTAATTTACTGTCTTTCGACGCATGCTTTCCTTTTCCGTATCGTTTAAAAGAGCAATCTGAGGGTTTTATTCCAGTATGGCTCTCTTCCAGTATTATTTAAATGAGCGTCTTGTGACCTTTATTTGTTAGTTATTATTGTAGTTATTACTGGTGTGGGTGTTCACTAAACCAAAGACAAACTATATCGGAACTGCATTGGTTTTACTTCATGAATTGCTAAAATATCTACAATAGCCCTATTAAGACTGGGTGGACCCTATATATAGTATATCTTTTTTATTTTATTTACACCCACTAATATCTTGATTCCCTTCGTTATTCAAAATCACTTACCTATCTTAGATTTTACAACCATTTTCTTACCAAAAATGTTGATTGTTTATTTCTGTGATTTTTTGATAGGCTAGCTGCACTGGCGCTGGTAGTCTTTCTTTAGGTTGATATTATGATTTTATCTGCTACCAATTTTAATGTATTCTCTAGGAATATATCTTTCAGAAAAATAGAAGAAACCTATCTTATGTTTTACAACCATTTTCTTACCAAAAATGTGTTGTTTTTATTTCTGTGATTTTTTGGTAGGCTAGTTACACTGGCGCTGTGGTAGTCTTTCTTTAGGTTCATTTTATCTGCTACCATTTTTAATGTGTTCTCTAGGTATATATATATCTCTACTTTTATCTATCTTCACCTTTACTTTACTTGTTTTTCTAGTTAACTTTAACCCTATTCAGTAAATGTGGCGGCGCTGGAATGAGCGCACACTTTTTTAACGGGTCAGTTTAAAACATGGGGTAGTTATTGCAGTAGCGATTTTTGCTGTTCATAGACTTGCTTCTATAAAATTAATTGTGAAAACATATATAGAAACAGTTTTTGAATGCTTCTAGTCATTCATATTGCAATCAATACATTAATTTTTCGAATATAAGAGAAAAACTGGTGAAGTCATTTTTGCCAATTCACCAGCAATTCATCATCATCACAGTGAAGCTACCATTTTTTATTTTTAGGGAATACATTTTACAGACTAAAAGTTTATTTTACAGCCAGTTTACCACATTACCAAAATCCTCTACCAATTAGATTATTTTATTTTTAAGTTAAATTGCTGATTATACCATAACTATATTATTAACTCAAAATTATTACTTCCATATAGCATGCATTGCGCCGAATTATAATCGTTTTTTCGTGACTTTCACGTTGTAATACATCGAGTTCAGTCGCAGGAAAACGAAAGTGAACATTGAAAAAGGTTTTCTTTCCTTTTCGATAGCATTTTCTTCATGTTAATATGGCAATATTAACATAGAAAATAGACAGAGATGGCAAAATCCAACCACCAAGCAGTCTTAAAACATTTAAGTCAATAAAGTTGCATCGTTATTCTTTTCGGGAAATTTTCGATTGTAATTCAGATCAATCCAGTCGTTGCTGGCCTACATTTATTCCTGACGAATTTATCCAAAAGATAAAGCTATGTGCACTTGTTATTGGCTCCCTAAAATTACGTTTTTACTTCTTGAATCTTCAAAAAACAAGGCTTTTCCTCTTTCATCATATCTCATGACAAATAGGAGAAGAAAAAAAACGGAAGAAAAAATTTGCGGAGTTCACTGTTTCTATCAAATATTTTTGGTCAGTAATTTATTCTCAGTACCCCAATAGCTACCCCATGTTTTAAACTGACCCATTTTTAAGTGGTCAGTAAATCTGCAATTATAGTCGCTTAAGTTTTATGACTTTTAATATTATTTTATAATTTGAAGAAAAATTTAAAAATTTTACCCGCCGCTCAAAATGGCAGATTTGTGCCGGCAAATAATCAAAAATATGAATCTAACATTACAATAAATAAAATTTTCTACAGGCAAACTAAATTTGTTGTCTTTTGAAGGGCAGTACCTGTATGTTCTATAAAAAATTATTAGTAAATATACAAAACCAATACAATTTCTGTTTTTGTATGACCATGTTGATTCATTCTGTCATTTGGGAAAATAATCAGAATGGATTATAGTGTAATTTTTGTTTAATAACTGAAAGATTACTATTTTTTATGAATTTTTGGGTTTTCGGCATATCGCCATATCGCCTTTCCAAAAACTGCTAGACCGTATAAAATATTTGATAAATAATTTTTATTATGTCGATTGCTCACTCCGAACAGAATTCATCTGATAGGTGCTCTTTCAGTGCCCACATCTGCTTTTCGTGGCTCAATTTGTACTGAATATTTTTCAACGAGGGTGCCGATCCCCCGCTAAAATTATGAATAAAAGGTGATTGATGTAGGGAGGTACAAGAAGAAAGAAATAATTTATCCCTGTAACACTGACAAACACAATGTGCTGCAAAAATTACAACATTGCCAATCCCTAGAACATTCTGAAAATTTTCCGGGGCATTCCGGTACCGTATTGCCATGCCTAGCCTCCTTTTTATGTTACCTTTCCTAATGCCGTATTGCCTGTTTCCGATTTTTCCGATTTGCCTGTCTTGGCTCTTGGAAAATTTCGCTTGCAAACCCAGGGTATACCCAACTTCGCAAATCCTTTTTTACCGGTTTAACCCTGCCAGGACTGGGTTATTTTGGTAGTTCCGTGGCTGGGGGGGTGGGGGGGGGCTACAAGGCCCATATGTATATTGTGTTAATAACATTAGAACTACTGCAACTAATGACTTCAAATTCTCAAGGATGTTAGACCTACTCATTATCTTGAGAATTAATAATTAAAAAATTGTGACGTCATCGTTTGGTGACGTCATCATTAGGACTTATTGATCTGGGTTTTATGTTTTCAGTACATGCTTTTAATTCAAAATGGCGGACATTTGAGCTGTTCTCAATGTTCTCAATGTTCTCAAATTGTTCCTAAAGGTCTCTTATACATTCAAAGTGTAAAACCCACAGAAAAAATGTTTAAACCAAGAGCCAATCAATTGCAGTTGATGGATAATATAATATCTGATAAAAATTGCTTATCGGTTTCCGTGAAACTTGCAAAACAAATCCGTTTACTATTTAGGACTATTTTTATCTTGTGTTATTATCTAATTTTGGTTTATTTGCCTGTTTAAAAACATTTTTGATCGATTTCCATAGGCTTTTTCATGCAAAAGACGAAAATAGTACTTCAAAGTTTTACCCCCTGATTTTAGGAAAAATAGGTCAAGTTTACCCCCAGAATCTAAACAAAAGACATAAATCTTTTTTTTTTTAATTACTTTACAAAATACCGTTTAGACAAATTTACAAGCTATGTAATCCATTACAATTGCTGTTATTCATTGTATTTTTTACAGTATGGCTTTTTTTTCCAAATTTTTTTTTCATGAATATATTCCCAGATAAACTTTAGAAAAAGTCAAGAAGTTTCAGAAATTTTGGATATGCCTATAACGAGATCCTGGTAGGGTTAATAATGATTCAGTGAGCATGAATTTTTGTGACATTTCCTACAAACCTAAAAGTCTGCGAAGTTCAACACCATAGCAGTCACCATTCTGAAATTATATGCCATAACCTAGAACCACCTATCATTTTCCTATCAAATGCTTGTAAAATAGCCGAAATTGTTTTTCTAATAACTTTTTATGAAATTAAGCAATTACCTTGAATCTTTCAGAATATCTTCATATTGTTAATGTCTTTCCTTTGTAATGAGAAAAAAGACGTCATTATTAGACGACGTCTTTTTATGACGTCATGACGAATTTTTCAATTTTGTCAAATTTGGCGCCTCATAACTCAGTGAAATAAATTTTTATCAAAAAAACCGGAAGATATTTTAAATTTCAACGTATTATCTTACAGAAAATCAAAACAGGATGAAGATATCCAAAGTTGAATTTTTGAACATTTCTTATGACGCCATCACAACGTGGCGGTCATTTAGATTTTTTTTTGTTCTTTTTTTGTTCCTTTAAACAGCAACATGTGCAGCAAATTGTATGGTCATACCATATATAGTTTTCGAGATATCGAGCGGGGGGGACAGAATCCGCCCCTCCCCAGTTTTGAGGAGCCCTAAAATCCCTGTTAACCCTATTCATACCATATTCAAGCAAGGTTTTTTCAATATAACTTTTGAACGGTGTGTGCTACTGAGCCAAAATTTTGAGACTTTTCATATATTTTAATAAGGAAAAAGGCAATTAATTTTTTTTGGGAAAAATATGGCCAAACTGGGCACAGGAAGTCTTTTGTGCCACCTGTTTGGAAAAAAAAATCAATTTTTTTTTCCAAAAATTTTGAAAACCTCAAAAAAACGTAAAACAAAAAAAGATTGAATCTTTTTGAATTTGCAGAATTAAATAAACTTAAATTGACGAACACATTTTTCAAGTACAAAACATATCATATAAACACTTGGGAATGTCCAGAAAAAAATCGCTCCACACAACGATAGCAAAACAAATACTCTACGAAAAAATCCATATAGAAACCAGATTGACTCTATTTTAATAAGAGACTCTCCAAATATCACTTTAACTCAAGATCTTACAATGGATCACATACTAAAACGGATCATAGGTTTGTTATAACTGAAATACGAATTAAATTAAGACTTGATAAGCTAAATCATCAAGCCAAACGTAAGTTGAACATACAAAAGTAACAAGATACAGAAACTGCCATACAATACAAAAATACATTACAAACTAGAATAACCAACATGACAAATAAAAATGATCAGACAACGAATGATACAAAATGGAAAAACATAGTGAACGTGATAAATGAATCAGCTGAAGAAACAATCGGATTCGTAACACATCAAACAAAATACGAAGATCCTGAATTACAACAGCTATCCATAAATCAAAAAAACATTACACTTAGACATAAACTCCACAAACAATATTAATAAAAGAAAAGCCCTTAAAAACAAAGAAATCTAATCCTTACTGAAATGCACCAACGAATAAAAAAAAAAAAAAAATGAAATCGAAATGACATTACAAGACTCTCGAAAACTTCCGAGATGACACCAGAAAAATGTTTGAAGCTGTTAAAAACCTGCACAACTTAAAACTGAATAATCCTCTTCTACAAAACATGTAGTTACAGCTAACGAATACCAACAATCAGAAATTATTGCGAATCATTTCAAAAATGCCAAGCCCTTACCATCTATACAACCATGTGCCATGACAACTCCATTTACTAGCTCCGAAATCAAATTAGCTATCAATGAAATGAAAAATAACAAAAGTCCTGGAAATGACAGCATACATGCTGAGCTACTAAAACAAGCACCATATGCAGTTTATGATCAAGTAGCTAATATTCACAACACAATGACAGAAACTGGCGATAAACCAAAAATCATAACACAAGGTACTCTACATAAACCTGGAAAAACTAAAGAACCTCAACAAAAACTACGCCCAATAATCCTGCTATCAATACTACGGAAATTACTTTCAATGTGTATCATGAAGAGAATACAAGAAAAACTAGATGACGAGATACCAAGCAGCATACAGAAAAGACAGAACATATTTTTGCAGCAAAACTAATAATAGATCGAACAATTAAATAACGTCAAAATTAGGAACCGTATATCTACTTCTACATGACACGAGCAAAGCCTTTGACTCAATCAACAACAAAACATTCATTGAAGACTTACAAAAAAATTTAGAACAAGATGAATTACATCTCATCTTTAAATTAATTCAAGTAGAACTTGCAGTAAGAGTTTGACAGCACAACACTGATTTTTTTACAACAGACACCAGAGCACCTCAAGGAGACTGTCTTTCAGCAAACGAATTTACTTTATATCTGGCTAAAACTTTGTCATCAGTTAAAACACAATCACCAAGCAAAAACACAGTACCACAACATTCAGGAAAACATAATATTCAAAACGAAAAGGCAAAGAATTATGCCTCTATGAATCGCGCGAATATGATTACATCGCTACCAATTTTTATATAGTCTTTTAGTTCTTCATCCTCTTGTTCGAATACTCCGTTTTCTCTAATTGTTCTTCTTTCGATGTTCCATCTCTCATTTCTCAAACACTTCATTATTCTGATACCTGTTTTTGGTGTACCTCTGATTATATAAATGTATGTTTTGTCTCTTTCGTCCCACTGTTTAATTAAAAATCGTTCTGGGACGGTATAATCTGCAGTCACACTTGCGCCTTTGTATTTGGTCTTCGAATTTCTAAGATTATTTATCACTCATTTATCTATATGCAGTCTATTCTTATAACAGCTCTATACGTTATTGGGGTATGTAAAGTTTCAATAAAATGCTTAGCATCTTTTTTATCCTGTCCGGTAGTAGTTTCTTCCATACCATGAACTATTATATTACATGAACGTAACCTTTTGTCTTGCTGCTCTGCCAACTGAACGTTTTTCTCCTCCTGAATTATCGATCTTAGATCTATACTTTGTGAGAAGTGTCATGTTTTCCTGAATTTTCTTCAATAGTGATGCTTTTATGTTCATACTAGCTAACTCCACCTTCTTATCTAATGCTGTTTTTAATTTTTCCATTACGTTGCAGTTGGTACCTATGTTGTACGGTAGCCCCACCCTCATTTTCTTTACGATAATTTTTATTTGAAAAATCTTCAGTAGTTAAACCTTAACGTTATTTCTGACATTGAAGCACGAGAGCAGGGTTTTCTGATATGGCATTTTGGTTTTCCAGTTTAAAATTTATATATTTCTATTCAATTCTTCAATTTTCGCATTTTGATCGATAATAAAATCTGATTTAGATATCTAATTCTCACTTGCTATGCAATTAAAACAAACATACTGGCTATAATCAATCGTAAAGAACATTTTTGATTGATACAACGGTAGAAAAGTGCAACCGTAGTGCACCATGCTTTTACACCCGTTACATTCTAATGTTTCTCTTTTATTACTTTCATCACAATTCGCTACTAAACAATTCATTTTAGGTCTTTGAGTATCCTGGGTTACTAGCTTTTCACAATATTCCATATACTTTCCTGGTGTAATATTCTTATTATCGTCGAAGGATTTGCCTTCCTCTACAAACATGTTCGAGCATGATGATGATGTGTAATGATAATTGGATTATTGCTTAAAGGAAGTAATACCTTTAAATTACCTTTTTTTTCCTTTTTCTAATTTAGTCTCAAACATAGCAGTATTTCAAGAAATACTATTTAGCACACGAGGGTCCAATATTCAGTTCATGTTGCATTTATATCAAACGAAGGTTGTCAAGCATTTGAATAATATTAACTAAGCTACAATGCCGGTCAAAAATAATTGGAAAAAATTGAAATTGGTGCAAAATATCGAAATTTGAACTAGCGTCAAAAGCAAAAAAAATCAAGAAACAAGAAGAGAAAGTGAAAAATTCGAATTTA
>JAUELI010155599.1:0-12134 GCA_031471325.1 Catablema vesicarium
TACTTTTGTCACTTTTTCCGAAATATAGCATGTCTTTCCTCTGCAAACAGTGTCCACCAGATCAACTTGGTTGAACCATAGTCATAAGAAGTCTCTTTTCTTATGACTATGGTTGAACTTAAAACTTTTCAGTTATTCTTGAATAATTTGAAAAGCTAAAAGTGCCTGTTATTTCAGGGTTATATCATTTTAAGAGCTAGCTAATTTATATTTAAAACATTATTTTTGGCTAGCCAAGCTTTGGAGGTTCTTCTCCAGACGCCATTTATGGTCGTCGTATTATCGACCTCGTGTTGTCATTCCCATTCTCCTTTTGGAAAGCGCGGCCAAACGAAAAAATCGATCAATGTTTATAGACCGTAGTATCAAACGAAGGTCTATAAATGTAGGCTACCAACCATGAAACTCGGTTTAAAAATTTAGAAAATTTAATAATAACATAATAACATAAATTAGCGCATGACATCTTTTAACGTGGAAATAACGTCGTTATATGCCGACGAGGTACACACGAATTTAAAAATACCGTTAAACTGAATGTCATCAAATCGAGGATTAGCTAATATTGTAAAATAATTAATTTTTTATACACAAAACATCGGTTGAATTTGATTACTAAATAGACATAAGAATCCTTTGTTATAGTCACATTCAATGTTATTTTGTTCGTAAATGTTTTCGCAAGAAATAGTGCCATTTGGAAAAGTTAATAAACTATCCCCCCTGGCTGGATGATCCTAAAACCGATATGAAAACCTCCGTATTCCAAAAACGGCTGATTAACTACAGGTTCTATCCACGTACAAGCAAATCTTGCACCGCAGAGCGTGTGGTTCATCGATTAGCAAAAGTTGGCATTATTTCTTACGAAACTGGAACAATGTCACGTAAGATGTCACGTAAGATGTCACGTAAGATGTCACGTAAGAGCAGGGTAAATATCAAATGTGGAATTGTTATTTTTGAGCATAAAAAAATCACTCCTTTACCAAGATAAAATTTTACTTATTTCGAACCCTTCTAGGACACAGTGTGAAATACTACCGAATACGGTCACGTATATTCCCGTATACGGACTGTGTATTGCCTTATAAGGCAATACGCAGTCCGTATACGTGAATATACGGGGCCGTATTCGGTAGTATTTCACACTGTGGGAGTGATCAGACTTTTGAATATATTACAGAATGGTGAAGAATAATTTGAAATAACCGCCACACATTCAATCATTTTAGCTAGAAATCTACATCTTGTGTGAATAGTATCAAGAACTGGATCCCAGTCTATACTTTTTAGACATCATGTTGAACAGACGTAAACCATCAACTTTACAGACCACCTCACTATTAAAAGAGCTGTCCGGTTATTTTCTGCCTCTTCCCTCTTTATTCAGGGCCTGCATTCACAAAAGAATTCTGCAAAAAATAAATATCCGTTATTTAGTCATTCGTCTGCGAGGATGAGCCTTTCATTGAACAGTTAAGTGGTCTGTAAAATTGATGGTGTACGTCTTGTTGAACAGTGAGTTTCATTGTTCGATATGATCTCCACCGACCACGTAAACCCTCTAGGTAAACCTTACTTGATCTGTTTTTCCATGATGTGCTTATTGGATTATCACTTAATAGTAACGTTGATGTGATAAAAATGTTTCTTAAAATTCTTAAAATTAAAATTGCGATGACGATATAGGACTTGTCACTTTAAAATTAATCGTATTATTTTCTTAAGAAGAAGAGAAATCTTATTGACGCCCTCGTGTAAGTGCTTGTGTTCGTGCAACACGTTTGAAATTTACAACGAGTCATCCTTCAGTCGTGAAGCGTACCGTATACCTCCGAATATAAGCCCCCGATCCACCCCTCCGAATATAAGCTGACCCTATATGACCCACCACATTTGCTAGCACAAAACTTCTTCCATGTATAACCCCGGCTATGAAGCCTGAATCTATCTCAAATGTCTCTCCCCCACATTTGGTATTTACAGTTATTTCGGACCTTATAAGATTACTATTTGAGAAAGTTAGGTCAATAATTCTAGTGCGTTATTACAAGTAAGGATACACATATCAACCTCGTCACCAGTGATTTTCCTCTCGCTTTTTCATATCAGTTTATATAAAAGTTGAAGAGATTCTGGGAACGAGAATGGAAACACCTGTGTGAAAAAATGCAAGAAAATTATGTGAGAATGTATCAGAATATAAGAATATAAATAATAAGCAATAATATTGCATATCCGATTGAACCTCTAATCTGGCATCTCATTTGAAAGTCATATAAACTCTTTGTCAAATAGTACAATGTAGTAGATCCCACAGAATCAACCTTTCGTTAGTTTAGTAAGTGAGTATAGTGAGTATAGTGTATCAATACGAAATTATTTAATCTAGGGGGATATTTATTACAATATTTATTTTTCTTTAAAATATTACTTACTATCATCTTGTACTACTAAATAAATAAATTTATTATTATTATTATTATAATATTATTTTCATCAGCAACTTTTATACACCCTGGATGCGACAGTATTTCGCCACATTATGAGTTATTTCAGGGGGTAACCCACTACTCTGATGAAGGGTTAAAGTCCGTATGGAAAAACAATAAAAATGTAAAGTAAAATTAAATTGTAATTAATCAAAAATGTTTTCTGGAAATATCTTGAATTATACTGTTGTGTCACTCTGCACTTGAATATTTGAAGTTCCAAAGCAGAGAAGAGATTGTGATATGAAGTAGTTTCTATGGTTCCTCAATATAATGCTAAAAAATGTCTAATTACAAAGAAGAACTTGTTACAGATAAATACTTTGTAGATATGTAAAATCAATTATCCTTGCAAAATAATTTACACCATTTTAAAATAATTAAAATGATTGTCCGCTCTTTTTAACTATAATTATCTATAACTAACCTCCCTACAGGAGTATCTTTTTTCTCGATATTTATAAATACGGGGAAAACGACTTATCACAGATATTATATGATAAGTTTCTCAAATTTTAATGTGACATAAGAAAAATTTAATGAGAGAAATGACTGAAGTTATTTCCAGAATATTTATTGATTAGGCAAATTTAATTGTCTCTACAGATATTTTTCCTCAAAAACTCTTATCAACTCACGAACCCTTTAACGAGTTTCCTAACTCTCCCACCCAACTCTCTCACCCAATCTTTACGTTTTAATTGGGATCAAAATGTTTTACTCGAAGAAAGGGAAAGAGTCCGTTAAAATTTTTAACATGAAATCTGATAGTGTATATAATTCAAAGCGTCGGTGTTAGGAGGGGGTTCCATTCTTTATGAATAAAGATCAGCTGTCTACGTTAATAAATAACACATACTTTCAGTGATTTGTCATCGAGTGGGTGTTAAGGCGAGGCTTGCTATATTATAATATAACTGGGAATTAGTAAAATAATCTAACAGAATAAGTAAATTATATCCCTTAAAATCATTAGTGTCTGAAATATGCAAATTATTTGCCCAGTCCTCCTACGGTATAAAAGAACTTTCGCGATTTGAAAACGTTATCGAAAGAAAATTTGCTACTCTTTCATATCATCAGGTAATCTTTTTAGATTTTTTAATAATTTTTCTATTATGGAGTAAAAGATTCAGAATAACTCACAGTATTTCACTCTGTGACTATAAATATCAAAAGTAGAGGAAAAATTTTTAAACATATAGTTGAGGCTATGTAATCTTTGTGAGGCTATGTAATCCTTGCTCACTGTCATCGAGCTTATTTTAATCATTTATCTGAAACCAGGACCAAAATAACATGATCAGATATTCACCGATTTTGACACCACAAGTCAAGGTTAAGTGTCAAAAATGACTGAATGAGGTGTCTGAAGATCTGAGATTTATCAACTATACTTTTTGGATTGATGTGTTTAGAATGAGTGGGTAATTTTCTCGTTTCTTAGCAACCTAATACAGGGCCTTGGGCTCTTCCGTTTTTTAACGAAATATATGCCTAAATAGAAGCTTTATAGGAATGTGTAGGGGAAATTAAGGAAATGTATTACAAATTAATGGATCCTTATGTTAATTAGTATTTTAACTAGTATCTTAATTAGTAATGTCATTTGTTGATTATTCGCTTTCATTTGTTGTGCTGTCGGCCCAAAACAACAACAAAACAACAACGTTCTTAGAGTTTTTTCTCTCTCAAAGTCTATGTTTCAGAGAAGAAGCCATGAAAAGCTTACACTTGAATTGCAAGATTACAAACCCCCTTTTTCTGCTTCTGATATCATGTAAAATTATGAATTGATAAACTCAAGTATTGAAGTATTCTCAATGTATTCTTGCAATTCTCACATGTTAGGTAACTAGGATGGAACTAGGACCAAGATTGTAAATGTTTAAGAAATATAAGACATTATATATAGTGTATAGTGATCGCTGATTGAAAGCAAAGATGATGTATAACGTCTTTTATAATCTTTATTGAAAGTTATGACCGATACCCTTACCAGAGCAGCGGCTATAAACTATTATATACACAATCGATAGAAATATTTGGAGAAAGATGGGGAATGACAAGTGAGCAAACCATGCCAGCACATACCGCTTTTTTAACGTCAAAATAACGTAACGTCATGTGCACAATGAGAAGTTCTGACCTAAAGTAAAGTAATCCAGTTGGCAAAAACCTGTTCAAAGTCCGCAAAATAACCTTAGAGCAACTTTTGAACAAACGTTTTTCTAAGGTTATTTTGTGGACTTTGAACAGGTTTTGCCCACTGGTAAAGTAGAAACTATAATATAATTCATTACGATGGTATTTATATGATATATGATCTTTACGTTTTAATTGGGATCAAAATGTTTTACTCGAAGAAAGGGAAAGAGTGTCCGTTAAAATTTTTAACATGAAATCTGATAGTGTATATAATTCAAAGCGTCGGTGTTAGGAGGGGGTTCCATTCTTTATGAATAAAGATCAGCTGTCTACGTTAATAAATAACACATACTTTCAGTGATTTGTCATCGAGTGGGTGTTAAGGCGAGGCTTGCTATATTATAATATAACTGGGAATTAGTAAAATAATCTAACAGAATAAGTAAATTATATCCCTTAAAATCATTAGTGTCTGAAATATGCAAATTATTTGCCCAGTCCTCCTACGGTATAAAAGAACTTTCGCGATTTGAAAACGTTATCGAAAGAAAATTTGCTACTCTTTCATATCATCAGGTAATCTTTTTAGATTTTTTAATAATTTTTCTATTATGGAGTAAAAGATTCAGAATAACTCACAGTATTTCACTCTGTGACTATAAATATCAAAAGTAGAGGAAAAATTTTTAAACATATAGTTGAGGCTATGTAATCTTTGTGAGGCTATGTAATCCTTGCTCACTGTCATCGAGCTTATTTTAATCATTTATCTGAAACCAGGACCAAAATAACATGATCAGATATTCACCGATTTTGACACCACAAGTCAAGGTTAAGTGTCAAAAATGACTGAATGAGGTGTCTGAAGATCTGAGATTTATCAACTATACTTTTTGGATTGATGTGTTTAGAATGAGTGGGTAATTTTCTCGTTTCTTAGCAACCTAATACAGGGCCTTGGGCTCTTCCGTTTTTTAACGAAATATATGCCTAAATAGAAGCTTTATAGGAATGTGTAGGGGAAATTAAGGAAATGTATTACAAATTAATGGATCCTTATGTTAATTAGTATTTTAACTAGTATCTTAATTAGTAATGTCATTTGTTGATTATTCGCTTTCATTTGTTGTGCTGTCGGCCCAAAACAACAACAAAACAACAACGTTCTTAGAGTTTTTTCTCTCTCAAAGTCTATGTTTCAGAGAAGAAGCCATGAAAAGCTTACACTTGAATTGCAAGATTACAAACCCCCTTTTTCTGCTTCTGATATCATGTAAAATTATGAATTGATAAACTCAAGTATTGAAGTATTCTCAATGTATTCTTGCAATTCTCACATGTTAGGTAACTAGGATGGAACTAGGACCAAGATTGTAAATGTTTAAGAAATATAAGACATTATATATAGTGTATAGTGATCGCTGATTGAAAGCAAAGATGATGTATAACGTCTTTTATAATCTTTATTGAAAGTTATGACCGATACCCTTACCAGAGCAGCGGCTATAAACTATTATATACACAATCGATAGAAATATTTGGAGAAAGATGGGGAATGACAAGTGAGCAAACCATGCCAGCACATACCGCTTTTTTAACGTCAAAATAACGTAACGTCATGTGCACAATGAGAAGTTCTGACCTAAAGTAAAGTAATCCAGTTGGCAAAAACCTGTTCAAAGTCCGCAAAATAACCTTAGAGCAACTTTTGAACAAACGTTTTTCTAAGGTTATTTTGTGGACTTTGAACAGGTTTTGCCCACTGGTAAAGTAGAAACTATAATATAATTCATTACGATGGTATTTATATGATAATCTAAATAAATAGAGGATATATAATACGCGTCATCTATTTGAAAAATAAACAAACTTGACTTTATATCATGTAAATCTGTTTTAAGATTTTACGATGTACAATAAATCTATGTGGAGAGGTTAAGTGGAAAGCTGGATTATAAACTTTTAACTATGGGCACATCGTGGCCACTTTACCCTGCAATGAATATTTAAATTCTTAACTAGCCATGAATTTTAGGTCGTGTGACTGCGAGTATAAACATTAGTTGAGTAAACCTTTATATAACTAACTTCCTTTTCGTTTAACTCGTATATTATTATAAGCACGTGTATCGATGATGTTGCTTAACTCGTGATTTTTACATCCGCTTTATTTTTTGTGTAATATATACACTATTAGATTAATCATTAAACTAATGGATGAATATTTTCATATCATCATGATGATGATGATGACAGTCTGAAAGAAGGAAGAAGGAGATACTGGAGAAGTAAAGTACACGATCACATTGTGAAATACTACCAAATACGGACAGTCCGTATATTCCCGTATACGGACAGTCCGTATACGGGAATATACGGGACCGTATTTGGTAGTATTTCACAATGTGCGATGTTTAATCAATGTTCAAAATTGTAAATACTGAGAGTAGAAGGAGAGTTTTTTAACATAGCCTCGGGAGGGTGAAGCTATGTCGAAAGTCCCTCCTTCATCAAGCTTATTTATGAAATGTATCATCGTGTTTGAAAGTTTACGATCTGTTCCTTTTGTTTTGGTCCCTATCATGGGCTTAGGTCCAAGTCCTGTAGTTGATGTATAGCTTGTAAAGAAAGAATAGTAAGTATAATTCACTAGGACTATGCATTTTTTTTTATGAATATGAACTCTAAAGCGTCCTCTTCATATTCCTAATATGGCTTCTGCTCTAAATATAGTTTTCAAAATAAAGTATTCCACAGTTTTCAAAGCGTCAAAATGTCGCTGACGATGTCGTTAACAAAGACGTCACATGCCTATTATAGACGATAATGTTATATATATCTCGCTTGTTCATTTGTTGCGGTCAAAAGTTATGAGTCATAAAACTACATGATAATGTTTATACTAGTGTTTTTGGTAGACTAAGAAACAAAATTGGATATAGTTTGTTTTCTTGGATAACATCCTTAAGTGAGTCTTCCGCTTAACCTTTATGTCTTTATTCAAAATAAACTACTTTTTCTTATCACCGAGTAAGTTTTATGAAAAGGAGCAGTAGGGAGAAAGATTTTAACATGTCCCTTGTGTGTTGGTAGGTAAATAATGTCTTGGTAAATGCTTGAACATCATTCAACAAGGACTAAAACAAGGACTAAAAATACTAAAGAACAAAGCTTGGTGGTGGAGTGAAGCCCTGAATCCAAATATTTCAAGCACCACTGTGTAATGTAATGTTATATTTTATTTTTATTTTATTTCAATTTTGTTTGCGACGTAATTTCGATCATTTAGAAATATTCTCTGCCCACACATCCCACCGTCATTTTGACTGGAAAAAAATGGGCCGAATGGGCTACCGAAAAAAAGTGTTCTAACTAATTCCCAATATATTTAACTTTGTATGCAATTTTTATGTCATGACGCCTTTTTTGTCAACGTAATGATGCAATTCATGAATTTATCTAACATTGGATGATAACGTTGGATGATTCTGATTTTGCAATAACGTTAAGAAGAACTTTCTAATATTTGGTATAACTCTTGCTTAGTCTCCCCTTGCTGGTTCTGTACAGGCTCCCTTTTCGTAATGAACATTATTTTTTCTCAAAGAAAGTTTGTTATATTTATCAAAACTTTTGGTTGCGTGGTTACGCTATAAAAACGCATTTTATAAATTGAGTTCAATATATTTTTTCAGTTAATTGAACAAGGTTAAATCCGTTACAAAAACGACATTTTTACTGTACCCATTGAGCACATGATGTCCCTTTGATGTCACATTGACGTATTTTTTGTCGTCACGACGTCAAAAACGTCATTGTAAAGTTAAAAGAACGTCGAAGCGCGGCCGATATGTAAAATGCTTTAGGTCGTAATGATATCAGATAAGGTACCATAAGTATTAATTATATATTATATATGTTTTTATTTTCACAAACATTTTGAACATTTTTTTTTCTCGTGTAGGAGAGAGTTAAGCACCATGATTCTTGGTTAATAAATAAGATAATATCAATTATATAAAAACCTCTTGGTTTAAGCAAGCGTGAAATTATAATTATAAAAAACAATTATTTATTAATTTAAACCAATTAAAAAAATACCTTTATACCTACTGTAGCAAGTAAAAACGTGTTAATCATTTTATAGTATTATTATTGACACTCATGATGGATGTCATCATATTAAAAAACTAACTTGACCAATAAAGACTATATAAATACCAATAAGGATTTATCGTTTGTATTTCACACGAAGATATTCATTTTGAATTGGAAATTAAAACTGTTCTGTCCGAAACGTGACTGGATAAAATAAATGCATATGGAATAAATTTTGATCAAACGAAGAGGAAAGATGTTGAGAATACTTATTCCATATTGTTTTTAAGTTGTGTGATCACAGTGAGCATTTTGTATTTTTATAAATAAATATGTATTATTCTTTTGTTTAGAAAACATATAAATAAATCTATTGGAATATATACTTTGGTGGTGGTTGTACCCAATATATTTCTCCAACTTTAAAACATGAGAATTCACGGTAAGTGACAATTTTTCCACTAAACATATATTTTCATATAAGTTTGACTAGAAATTTCCTTGTACTGGTCATATCGCGACCGAACAACGATGAAATAACAATAACTAGAAAATCAGCGTTTCAAAAATCTAAACAACGTTAGATCTTTATTTGTTAAATCCTTGGTTAGATCAATGTTCTAAACTCCAATATCACTTTTGCTTTTTCACCTTTGTTTCAATGTAAACAAACGGAGTAATGTTCATTTTTTCTCTGCAATGCGTGAATATTTTTAAAATCTTTACAATCTCCTCTTCGAACTTATATATTATAAAGATAACTGCACTTTAAAGGGAGAAGAAATGCTATTCCTTCACATTTATTCAACCTATCTTTTTATTATATAAACATATACACGTGCGTGGTGAAGTAGTCTCGTCATAAGTAAATCTGAAAGTTTTAAGATCTTATCATGCTTATCAAAAAAGATAAAATGACCATAACGTTAATGGCAACACTTCAGACATGAGAATTGCATTCTTCGATCTATGAATCATGTGTTTTTCAAACTCTATTGATAACGTTTTTGACCATGATAGCAATTCCGATTTCTAGATTAATTCTCTTGAATGACGCTTCTCTACATCGAAGTAAGTTGTCCACGACATAGAAGAGGAATTGTTCGGAAAATTTAAAAGAGGCTTTCTTGTTCAAAAAAAGTTTACAAATCTTTTTTGTTTCTGAATGCTATTTAAACTATCAGTGGTCACACTAGGATTTTGAACATTCATCTAATATGTCAATCAAGGGTAATGAGAAAATTTAATTTTGTAATCGATAATTATTCAATAACGACTTGAGTTTATACTCTCCTCCACAAATAGAAACATACAAGTATGTCAACTTTGCGATTTAGTGACGTCGTTTCCATGGCTACATGATAGTAGGAAGTAAAATCAAGTTGACAACTGTACAAGTACAAGACTTAAAAAATTGGGTTTTAAACGTTGACTACCTAAATCGTGATGAATCAAAAATCTTAAATCATAAAATTTATTTGCTATACACTATATATTCTCATACAACTGTACGAGAGAAGGAGGTTGTATTTACACATGGTACTAAATATACTAGAATTAATTTTATGATCCGGCGTTTGTTGTGGACAAACTCTTTATGAATTTAATGGCTTTGTAAATAATTTGAAAGATTCTCGCTTTGCCCTAATTAACTCCTCTTAAAACAACAACAACAACAACAACAACAACAACAACAAACAAACAAACAAACAACGATTTGCATAAGTTGCATGATTTTGGTCATGTTGTGTGGTTTCGGGGAAAGAGATGTTTTTTTCAAAAATCCGGCTTCTTCTCTCTTGATGTCCTTTTAAGATTGACAAAACACTATATGCAAGCAGGTAGAGTGTGACGCCAATTACCCAAATGGTTTCTTTCAGCTAAATGATAAATAAATCACTTTTTATTGTACGTTTCCTTTCAACTTACGTCAGAGAGAGACACCCACTTAGATAGAATAAAATGGGAGGAGAGGGGAGGGAAAGTTTATTCCATGTAGACCTTAGTTATTATATCAAATTTATCGTATGATTTTCTTCAAGATTATCCACTTCCCCAGAATATACTAAAAATATGAAAATATTAGACTAACTTCACATTCACCTCCGTATGATCTTAGAAAAGACACGGCAATGATAAGAAAATATTTGAATCCCAGTTGTCGCAATCAAAGGAAAAATCTTTAAAAAATAGTCCTTTTAATTTAAAGTGCCTACTGGGTAGTCTGATTTATAATATATATTTTGAATGTTTATAAATCATTCCAGTGAGACATTGACGTCATCGCATTCCTTATAGATTCGTTATACTTAGCCTACGCGTTTTTGACGAAAAGTGCGCTCTTGATTCATAAGAACAATATAAGAACAGTATTCTATACCCCTCCTATTATATTATATTAAGATGAGCCTATAAATTCAGTCAAAATTTAAGCACAAGCTAGAACTTATTTTCAATTTACAAGCCTCGCACGAGTAAACTTAAGAGGAATAATGTTGATGTACTTTGTACAAATTCACACGTGTCGTGACGTGTTGTTAACAGTATCTCAGTGAACATTGTTCAATGTATAATTATAGATATAAGAGTTGACAAGTTCTGTGGAGGAGTTATTTTTTAGCATATATTCAGGCTCCATCTCTCCTCCACATTTGATATTTGAAGTTATTCCCGGCGTTGGTGTGTGATAGCATAGTCTATGGTGATAGCGCTACTATTATCGAATTCAATCCAGTGGGCAAAAATCAAAAATCTATTCAGAGTCTGCGAAATAACCTTAGAACAACGTTTGATCGATGTTCTGAGGTTATTTTGAGGTTTTTGAACAGGTTTTTGCCCACTGGGAAGGGTAATGTTATTGACTTGGTAAGACATGCTAATGTTTATATTATCGTCGTGAGAGTGTATTAATAATATTTGTTATTTCTTAAGCGGTTGTAATTAATATTAATACTTTCACGTTCTAATCCAATTGAAGGTTTCTAATTACACACTAAAGGTTAATTGGTAGTAATATATAAGATTAGCAAATGAGATTGAGTTGTTTTATAATAAAGATATATAACAGGATTCCTTTAACCTTAAAAAAGTGACTGCTAGACAGCCATTGTTAATCGAAATGACGCCAGAATAGATTTTTTGACGTGAAAACGACTGAAAAACGGTATTTGTGAACAGGGTTAGAACTGAAATTATAAACCATACACACTCTCTAAAGTAATTTATTTGACCACTTTTTAACCCTTCAACCCTATTTTCGAAAACCGTTCGATTAATTTTTAAAAACTATGATTTGACACAAGATGTTTTGTCAACGTCAAAAATAGTCCAGTAGGGGAGAGGGTCAAGGTGTGACATCGGTGGGGAACTACGTAGCTGTGGTTTTTTTGAAAG
>JAUELI010155710.1:0-12132 GCA_031471325.1 Catablema vesicarium
ATAACAAGATTTTGCACCAAACTCATTAAAAATAACAAGATTTTGCACTCACTTTTAAAAAAATATGGTAAATATTTCGTTGTCATTAACTAATCAAATTTGAATATTTCGAAAAGCTAATGATAATTCGCAATACGTTATATTATTATATACCAAGGATGGAATTAAGTAAGAATAAGCTTGGTGGGGGAGAGATATTTGAGCATAGATTCAGGCTACGTAGCCTGAATCTATGTTCCAATATCTTTCCTCCACATTTGGAATTTACAGTTATTTCAAACTATATATATACACTTACTTTTCGTTCTTCTTCAGGAAGATCAATTTTATTACCCTGCTGATCATTAATTTCCAGAAAATAATGATCTCGTTTTCCATGACCTCCTATGCAAAAACAAAACATAATAAATGTTCAATTTTCCCAATTTCATTTAAAAATACCCTGATTAAAAGTTTAACCAGTTTACTCCTGAAAATTTCTTCCCTATATCCTTTAACCTAAAAACAGCATTTCTGACCAGGGAGATGAAAAAAGGAAGAGACGCAACTCGTATTCACGCTCTATCTATTCTATTGAAATTTTCTATAGTTTCGGCGCCGTGTGATCTAGAGTGTGTTGCCGCGAATACCGAATATTGTGATACCGATATTGAATTTACAAAAAACGAGAACCATGGGAAATTATAAAATTGTTATTTAGTTTATAATGAAACTATCACATACCCCAGGGCTTACATGAATAGTTTACTGTGATAGTGGTGAACCATATTAAATATTTCTCTTGTTTCGCCACTGCTATCACTTGTTTTATTCAATCAAAATAAAGAAACTACCCATTCAACTTTCGTTGTTTACAAGTAAAATACGCAAATTCATACGTTTCATGATTCCAGGTAAGTACATGAATGTTTGTTAATTACAGTAATAGGATTTTTTTGTCATGGGTTAAGGATTCCCTGGGATATCAACAGCCAAAGTTTGCCAAATACTCATTAAAAAATGGCGGTTAAAATTTCTAGTTTTAGTAATTATGTGAATGGTTAAGCACTACTTTTTTTTGTGTACTGGTTACATTGTTACTCTGTTCAATGACAAAGTGATTAGAAAACGCCAAAAGTGTCTCAATTTACCGTAAAAGTTCTGTAAATTATGCGACAATACCAATGAAATATTATTTAATTATTTATTAAGTTAATTACAATAACAATGAAAAAATTATAATTATGCATGATTATTTTATTACAGCACTTGCATATTAATTTTGTTTGAATGAAGCCAACAGTTATTTGAACACGGTTATTTGAATATAATTTTTTGAGTTGGATCTCCTCCTCTTTTCATCTCCCTGTTCTGACCTACTAAACTAAAATAAACACAAAAAAATGAAATTTGATGGTTTTTCTCTGAAATTATGCCCTCTCTTCAAAGACAATGATCTTTGAAAAATTCCTCCCCAATTTTTTTCTCCATAATTTTTAGTGATCGTCGGATCAAAAATAGGTTGAAAAAAACCCTTATAAAAACCATGATAATTTTCATGATAATATTTGGAAAGCATGTCTTTAATTTTCTCCGATCTATTTAAAGGTAAGGATGTCAGCATTTTCTTCTTACTGAAATGTGACATCATAATTTTTCAGAAAAGTGTATAAAATATAGATCTGTATTTGACAGACTAAACTTTAAGATATCTTGAGCACAGAAAGAGCTTTTTCCAAAATTTGAAACTGTCTTTTATGATTTTGAAAAACTCTTTCATATAAAATCAACTTATATTGTCACCTTGTGATCTCTTTTAAGGGCCTATAACTCCAGTATGATATACCAAAAATCTTTGATTTAAAAATTGACAAAAATGCAGGCCACTATATTATGCATTTTAGTACTTTATTTACTTAATATCTCCAGAATAAAAAATTAAAATTAAAAAAGTGGCACTCTTTTTTAAATATATATACAGGATACAATAGCAAAGAAATTGTGCAAAAAAAACTAAGGGGACTTGGAGCTCGTCAAAACTGTGAAATTGATTGTTTTAGCGATTTGTAATATTTTTTCAAAATCTAACTTCACAGTTTTTATCTGACTGTTGATACAGTAGATGCGAGTATAACTTCAGGAAATAGAACCACACATAGGAATTGTAGAAGTACAAAACTAATAATTAATATTGTATACCATCGCTTCTGCTTGCTAATGCTTCTGCAACTGTTTTAGTTTCTTGAATTCTTTCAGACATTTCTATTCCTTTGTCAGCCGATTGTTTCTGTGTCAATATAACCATAAGATTGGAATAATTTGAAACATATTGGGATTGCAATGATTCCTCTAAAAATGAGGTTCACAACATATAAAACTCAAAAAGAAGAGAAACGAAATATACAAAAAATATATATCAGATATAACCAAATTAAAGGTTATCCTTTAGAACCAGCGTTGGATATAAGAGCTAATAATCCCTGTGAAGGAGTTATCTTTGAGGTTACATACAGCAGCCTGAACCTACGCTAAAAAATCTCTCCTCCACATTTCATATCTGTTACTGAAAATTATAAACTATAATTATGATGGTGAAAATTATAAACATTAAACCAGTGTTCAGAATAATCAATGTGGAGAAGGGATCCTTGAGCATTGCATGTCCTAAAGTAATACTTAAAAATCTCTCCTCCACAGTGATTATTTTCAATCATTTTGAATACTGTCAACATACCAATCTTTAGTAGAACTCCTTTATGAATGATTTTTATATTATGATAATCGAAATCTTCTGAAGGTAGTTCTGGTTGCAATCTATTTGAAAAATAAAAATTATATTACACCCATGCAATTTCGTTTCAATTTATCTAATTTCAGTGATTATTTTCAATACCTAGTGTTAAAAACAAATCTGAATCAGACACTTTTTGGTAGCGATGCATCTGTAAGAAATCAATGGAAATATTACCCACATCCTCTGATAAGCGAAGGATCTTTTTAACATCCTTGGATAAGCATATAAGCAAAAATATAACCAACATTCATGTGATTCAGATAAATATAGAAAGGTTAAAAATACATCCATAAAATTGCGGTTGAATAAAAACAATCCTGTGTTCAAAATAACTGTAAATACCAAATGTGGGGGAGAGATATTTGAGCATAGATTCAGCCTTCATAGCCTGAATCTATGTTCAAATATTGAAGTGCAAATATCTCTCCTCCATCTAGCTTATTCTTACTTAATTTGTGGATAAATAGTGTGAATCTATATGCTTAAAGATCATTCCTCCGCCAAACGTATTCTTTGACTCATTTAGACTTTGTTAGAATTTTTTTATTCCATTCTAGGCAACATAGCCTGAATCTATGCTCCTAAATAACTTCTGTCCATTCGGTGTTTACAGTTATTTAAAACTCTAAAGAAATTTACTTTTCACATAAACAAGTAGCCCTTTCAGTCAACGAACACTTCACAGTAATATTTGATTTTTCCCTTTCACCACTTTTATTCATCCATTGCACATTCAACTGCAATGTTGCTATCCCTGTGTTTGCAAAAGATTCTCTCGATTTTAACTTATCAACAGCATGACTTCTTAATTGCTCAAATATACACAATACCAAATCTTCTGACAAACCAAGTTCTGTGACAAACCGGACCACAAGATCCTATATAAAGATATATACATATTTTTTAAGGTTTTTAACTAACTTTTATCAATTAACTTTTGTTAACTAATTGATAAAAAAATGTTGGTCTACTTCCATGCAGGTACTTTTACCAAGAATCAATTGATCTGAAAGACAGTGGTTGATATTCGGGCTACCTAGTACTTTACTTTTTAAAACAGGGGAGCTGAGCAAAAACAAGTTATATCAACAACTCTGGGGCGGGTATACTGGTATATACCTAATATTCTAAATGAATAATGAATAATCCCTTTATATATTCGGTTTTGAATCTGTTTCAATCAACAACATAAAAAATTCAAATATTTTTCCTGAAAAAAATAACGAATTTTGTTCTGTTGTTTTCTTATAAGAAGCAGTTGATAAGTTATACAAATACCATTGGAACTTCTCCTTTGTCGCCATTTACATTTGTATATGGAGGTAACCATAGTTTTATTTTTTCTCTGTTTAATTTCGCACGAATAATACAAACACAATCAGAATTCATTTTGACTGCCATGTCTTCCTTATTATTAGACAAAGCCGCCATTTTGTTTGTTTTGATACTTGAAAACGAAAGTGGGTAGCATTTTTTAAAATTTATAAAACCCGATTTTCACTACACTAGCTGTGAACCTCGAATAGGCACGGTTTACATTCCAAAAATATTCAGCCGATTGCATTTTTCTTTTTGGCCGTAAAATAGCGATACAATATTAGACTGCCAAATTAATTCTTGGTCAGAATGTTTTTCAGATGTATTTAAAAAGCATATCAAAAATCAGAAAAATTTGGCCTTGGGGAATTATTCTTACAGCGAAATTGGCTGTTTTGGGTACACTACAAGTTTTAGTTTGATAGAGTTGATATGTGATATGCTTCCTTTTAATAAATGTGAATATATTGATTCGGGCATACAACTTTATAACAAAGAGGGATATAAGAAGCGATATCATGATTTCATTAAAATACCAACATTTCAACAGTAAAAACAAACTGTCATCATCAGGGTAAAATTTGATATAAATGTTACAAAATATAGCAATTTAAAATAATTTACAGTTATGAGTTGATATGGTTATAAACATATTTATTATTAACATACATATTGGAAGTTTTCTCCCGAATTTAAGAAACTCTTAAGAAACTCTTTGTACTAGATTTACCCTCAAAATAAGAAACTTTCTAGTACTAGACCGTTTGCTGGGTTTCTTATTAAAAAAAAACGTGTAAACTGCACCCAACAGTAAAAATCATGAAAATTAACTTTATTTTCTGTTGCAATCACCTATACCATTAGAAAGCTCTTGAAAAGCTATATAAAAGACATATAAACGAGTTTAGTCATTTACTACTCCTTTTTAGAGTAAAATAAGGTCAAACTTTGGGTTTTTGACGGAAAAAACTCAAGTTTATTAACAAAATTTCGTCAAAAACTCAAACTTTGACCTTATCTTACTCCAAAACGAGGATGAAAATGATTAAACTCGTTTATATGTCTTTTGTCTTTTATATAGTTTTTCAAGAGCTTTCTAATGGTGTAGATGGTTTTAACTGAAAATGAAGTTGATTTTTATGATTTTTATTGTTAGGGTGGAATTAGTACACCCAAAACAGCTAAATTCGCTGTAAAAAATTTCCCCTAAGGCCCAATTTTTCGGTTTTTTAATATGCTTTCTAAATACATCTGAAAATCATTCTAACCATGTTTCAATTGGGTTAGAATTTATTCCAGGTCACAATGACATTTTACCAGTCTATATGCAATTTACACTTTATCCAAGATAAAAAGATTTTGGCGCCAGTACTAAAGTTTAACCAGAACCAGATTTTGAGTGTTCAAAGTTGCTTAGATGGTGGTTGTGTGTTGACCCTATTACCAACGGAGCCAGTTTATAAACGGGTCAACCCGATTGTCTAGGGTCGACCTGTTTATAATCGGGTCGACCGGATTATACACGTTATAAAAAAACATGACCTGTTTATAAACTGGTCGACCCAATTGCCAACGGCCTCACCCGATTATCAACATTCAATGTTCCTGGTCATATAACAGGCCCAAATTAAAACATAGACCGTCATCAGTTGTCAAATCATTAAAATGGTTGACAAACATATAGACTACGCCCTGTGACGTCATTGGTAGTTTAAAAACCAACTTCCTGTAGGTTTCCAGACATGAAATTTGGAATGATACATGATTGATAACAAAGAAACGACATTAGCCAATAAAATTCTGAAATTGACCACACCCTATGACGTCATCAATAGTTTTGGAAAACAATCTTTCTACAGGTTTCCAGACATGAAATTTGAAATGACATATTATTTAGACCGAAGAAGCCCAATAAGCCAATAAAATTTTGAAATTGACCAAACCCTATGACGTCATCAATAGTTTTGGAAAACAATCTTTCTACAGGTTTCCAGACATGAAATTTGAAATCATACATTATTTAGAACAAAGAAAACAAATAAGCAAATAAAATTTTGAAATTGAATAAGCCTTAGCCACGCCTTATGACGCCATCGATAGTTCTAGAAACCTTCCTATGTTTGCTGAGCAAACTTGCTGTACTGCAATCAAAATTTGACAAGTGATTTTTTTTAAAACGGCCAAAAAATAAATAAAAATTTGATCATTATACTACTCACATATTACTTTGACCCCTTTTTTGACCCCTCGTGATTCGCTAGGGCTAAACACTCAAATATTTATCTTTTCCATAATGACAAGAAAGGAATAGTCTGGAAACTCTGACTGTTTTAGTTGCCATGATTTGAAAAAGGAGCGGCCCAAAGCGAATGTTTAGTCATTTATTGCTTCGTTTTTGAGTAAAATAACGTTGAAATGACGTTTGCATTTTTACTTGAATTTTGTCAAAAATTCCTCTTTTAAAAGAGAAATTGAGGTCAAGAAATAACGTAAGCTCAGAATGATAGTTTTATCTTCCTGAACAAAATGGTTTCAACCAAAACTCCCAGAAGTTTATATGTAGCTTGAAATTAACCGTTTTTCAAAGTCACGTGATTAAATATATGTGACGTCACTAGTGCGAGACGTTTCTGAGTTGTAGTATAATGTGAACATGGTGTCTTCTGACGAAGAAAGCGTTTCTTCGTGCTCTTTTGATGATAGTTTGGAATCTGTTGACGATGGCTCTATATGAAGTAATGAAGATCATTTAGATGGTTATATAGTGGAACCTAGATATAAGAGGAAAGTAAAAAAGAAAAAACGTTTAGATAATGCATGCAAGTTGGCTAGGTGTTTCACATGTATGCACCATCTCAGATTTTGTTGAAATTTAGTAAGCATGTTCATACATATAAGTTGGGATAATCGGTTCAAATTTCAGCTTAATATCTTACGACAATCTGAAGATATAGCTTTTCAGAGTTTACATTATTTTGATTCGTGCACTTTGCACTCGCACTAGTGACGTCACAGTGAAAAACCTTTTTTGCCTCATATCTCCCTCAAAAATAGATGAAATCATACAATTTTTTGCGAAACATTCTGTTTCATGGTATAAACGAAATATCAAAAAAATATCAAGAAGTAAAGTCTTGACCACAATTCTCCTTCAACCATATTTCACTCAAAAACGAAATAAAAAAACTGAACTCGTTTAAATGTCTTTTATATAGTTTTCCAAGAGCTTTCTGATGGTATAAGTGGTTTTAGCTGACAATGAAGTTTTTATGTTTTTGCTATTAGGTGAGTTTTAGTGTTAAAATAAACAAAACCCCGACGTGATCTTACAAAACTCATTTTGATCAACTTGAATTATGGTGCTTTTTTATATGTGAAAAATACATAAAATTGCGCATCTAACGATACCAAACATGTATTTTTAATAATTTGGTCCAGGCCTATAATATGAGCTAATTTTACTTTGTACTACTACGAAAGTTTTAATCTTCACTCATAAGGAAAATTTTCCATCTCGAAGAGAGAAATTAGAACCCAAAATTGCAAGAGAAAACGGTCGGAACGGTAGTTGTTTCCAGACTATCTTTCTTGTGACTATCCCTTTTCATAGAATAAAGCATTCTGCGAACAAACTATTCAAGTCTTTTGATAGAAACTGAAGATAATGGAGCATGATCAGGTCGTCATGGCAACCATTTTTTTGAACAGTTTGCATCAAATTAATCGTATGTGAATAAGTTTAGTAGTGTGGGATTTATTGCTGGCATTTCAAACCTATTGAGTAATAAAGGACTCTCATTGCCAAAATATGTCCTACCCAATATTTCGCTTTATTAATTTTAATCCTGTCTTGTGGGGTTCAACAGAAGCCCTGCCCATGCACTAGGGGTAAGGGTTATAAAATTAAGGTAAATGAATGAACCATTTACCACTTTTTTAGAAAAATAAACACACAGTATCTCTGTCCTTGAGATCTTGAACGTTTCGTTATCTCTAGCATTGTCTGGTCAATTTTCTCTCGTTTTCTTGAGCATTTTATTAATGACTTTTGGGGGTATTTTTATGTTCGTCATTTAAATAGACAACCTTTTACTCGGAATATTTATTTTCAAGTTTAGGATGTTTTTAAATGATCGAACGTGAAGTATTTAAATTTGAAAGATTTTAAATGAACACTGCGCAAAATCATGGCGTTATCCATGCCCTTATAAAGCCCGTATAGCACCATTTTTGGACTGATCAGTTCAAATATGGTGCTATACGGGCTTTTTAAGGGCATGGATACGCAACGATCTTGCGCAGTGGCAATATTGGGTTGCAAGGAGACATATAAAAACTAATAAGTTCTGTGAAGTAGCTTTATCAGCATAGATTCTATCACAGCGTGAAATACTGCCGAATACGGTCTCGTAAAGGCAATACACAGTCCGTATACGGGAATATACTGAACCGCATTCAGTAGCAATTTATGCCGTGTATGCTCACAAATGTTGGGTTAATTTTTCCATTTTTTATAAGAAAAATAAGAATATTTTTTCTCTGAAAACAATTCTCAATACTTTGAACATTACACGTTTTTTGTCGTTGTAACCAAACTCTATAAGTTGTATACATAGAAACGCCTATTTACCAAAAAATAAATGAACTTTAACTTTTTACGTCAACAATATGTCATAATTGAGAACTTTAAACTATTCACAGGGTCAAGTGCCTTCACCAGATTTAAATCTTCGTAGCCTAGTATACTAATCTCTCGAAAGTTAAAATTAAAAATCTAAATTATGAGATGAAGATGGGAGTTGAGTTAACTGGCTAAAATCTTCGAGGAACCACAGATGTTTTCCAAGTTCGCATCTTTTTTTACTTTTTATTCTCAGAAATATTTCTTAACCTTTTCTTCTCTAATTTCAACCCAGTAAACAATAACCTGTTCAAAGTACGCAAAATAACCTTGTAAGAACGTTTGATTAAAGTTGTTCTGAGGTTATTTTGCGGACCTTAAACAGGTTTTTGTTAGCTGGTTACCTTTTATACAAACAAAATAAAACTTGAAAAAACGTCATGGGCCAGCAGGAATAACACAATAACGAATTTTTCTTTTTTCATAAAGTTTTATATATTCATTTCTTGCAGGAAATATATACAACAACAAAGCAATGTGAATTATCCAATCAAAATGTATACAACAACAAAGCAATGTGAATTATCCAATCAAAATAAAAACTCTCAAAAAAATTTACACATCTAAAATATACTTCAAAATTCTATTTAAAACGCTTTTCAAGCTTAAAGTCTAACATATAATATTATAATCCAAATAAAACCAATATCGTACCCAGACGTCTGGAAGGTTATCTATTATCTACCTAATAATCTGAGAAAGAAGATGAGAATAATACACTTTTTTTTGTAAGAACAACTTAGGTCTATTGTTTAGAACAATAGAGAAAGAAGAACAAATTGAGGTTCGACCTAGCTTTCCTGGTTCTTTAAAACACAAAAGTGTGTGCAAAGTTGAGTTGAGCACTTCCCCACTATATTTCCTTAAAAATATTCAACAATGAAAGAAAGACTTAAGCATCCTCCTAGCTTAAGTGAATAAAATTATTTTACAAAAAGAAAATATGTGCTTTGACTGGTTTAACCAGAATCCAATTGAACACTAAAAGTTTTTTTTTTCTTTGCTCAAAAAGCTCTCCTTTACAGAGCTTACCCAGTGGGCAAATACCTGCTCAAAGTCAGCGAACGTTGCTCTAACGTTATTTTGCTGACTTTGAACAGGTTTTTGCCGACTGGGTAGTAGCTGTTAATATCAAGGCTTGCTCAACAAGCTTTTGAGACACCCGAATAATAGAAATAATATTCCCTTATATGGTATGCTAAAATTAAATAATAGATATCTAGTGAAATGACTTCCCTACACTATGCCATGCCTGAATGAAGTACATTGTGTTCTCATTTTTGAGGTGTACGAATAATAATGACATTTCATCATGGAAGACTCAAAACCGGATATAATTGCAAACACGAAATACGGAGATTTTTAAGTATAGATTCAAGCTATGAAGCCAAAATCTATGCTAAATATATACTCCCCTATAGACCTTATTCCCAGTGTGCAAAAACCTGTTCAAAGTTCGCAAAATAACCTTAGAACAACGTTTGATCAAACGTTGTTCTGAGGTTACTTTGAGGACTTTGAAAAGGTTTATGCCCACTGGGAACTCTTATACCCAGCCTTGAGGAAACCCGTTATTTTATTTTAACGTCAAATTGGCGTTGTTTTTGGCGTTAAAAGACGTTCTATCCCCAAATAGAGTGCTAACTAGATATGACAGCTTATATCATTAAAGTAGCTATTTGTTCGTATGCCTCGTTCTGGTTCAGTATTATCGTCATGATGAAATGACGGAGATGATTCTGATTTGATCAATGATTTTGTGTTTTCATCTGGGTCTAACTTCATCATATAATTGTTATTATTAAGATATGGAACATTTAAACTTCCGTTTGTCCATGGCTCGAGTGATCTAAATAAAATATTTTATTACACAGATTAATCTTATCTCTGAATAAAACTATACTTCAATGATAAAACTAATTTTTGCCCATACTACTTATTAGAAAAGTGAAAAGTGTCCCGACTTCGTTCCCAGGGCTTCTTCTCTCTTGAATCTTCTCGAGAGAGAAAAGCCCTGGGAACGAGGTTGTCAATGTCCTATTACTGAATTGGGCATAGACTTCGAACTATGTTTTGTGCTATAATTCGCTATCAGGTGACGTCAAAAAAACGTCATCAATTTGTTGAAAGGACGTCATGTGTCGGCAAGGTCGGCTGTGTACAGATAAATGGTTTACTAGACAGAGTGAGTGGTTTTTTAAAAAAATTTTAGCAAACACTTTTCTTTCAGGAAGGATAATGACGTCATGAAAACTATATTATAGTAATAATATTTAAGTACTATTCATTTGTTATTTATTTTATATTTTAGTTTATTTATTTATTTTGTATTTTATTTTAGTTATTTTATATTTTACACTTTTTTTTTATTTGTTTAAAATTTCTCTTAATGAATGCTTAATTACGCATCTCTTGACAGTAAATGTTGTAAAAACAAACACAATATTTGTTTACTAAACAATGTCAGCAATCCATACATTTTCCGAATTCACTTATATAAGAAAAACACATCCTCCTGGGTCAAGGATTTTGACAATTTTAAAAATTATAGGGCAATATTAAAAAAAGCATCAAACCTCACAGTTTTAAGTTCCCCTTTTTCATGAAATACTAAAATGTTAAATAACAGACCAGATTTTATTGAGAAAAATTTTTTTTGCAAAAAAATCTTGACATAACTAGCAAGTTCTTTGAGCATAGTTTAGTTGCAGGCCAAGTCTCTCCTCTATATATGATATTTGCAGTTATGACCTTGAACTTCTTGTGAAAGTAGCATCATGAAGCACGTTCTGTTTGAAAGAGTTGGACCTTTCACATCAACTTGTGACGAGATATGAAACTATAGCTTCTATTTTTTCTTATTTGATTAAGAATCGTAAAATGTCTGAGAATATAAAAGCTTTATTGTCAAACTGTTCGATTCAATATTTACTCTCTACTCAACTCCATCGTGATGTAATATATTTGCCAAAATATTTTATATCTGTTGACTGTCACGCATTTTGTCTGATGCTAGATTTGAAATTGATATTTTTAAAGCATCGCCCAGTGGGAAAAACCTGTTCAAAGTCCGCCAAATAACCTTAGAACAACGTTTGACCAAACGTTGTTCTAAGGTTATTTAGCGGAATTTGAACAGGTTTTTGCCCACTGGGATTTCACGAGGCTGGATATAAGAACAAATCTTTGCAAATCCCTCTTGGTCTCACCATAGTTTCATATTTTAAAGGGTTTTCAACGCAATGATATTATAGGAGCTAATAAGTTATGCGGAATAGTAATTTAGGCTAATTCCCAGTGGGCAAATACCTGCTCAAAGTCAGCAAAATAACGTTAGAGCAACGTTCGAATGAACGTTGCT
>JAUELI010155820.1:0-12131 GCA_031471325.1 Catablema vesicarium
GCAAATACCTGTTCAAAGTCAGCAAAATAACGTTCGAGCAACGTTCGAATGAACGGTGCTCTACCGTTATTTTTCTGACTTTGAGCAGGTATTTGCCCACTGACTAGATAAGCTATGAGACTATAATTTTTTTCCTGTATGTTTCTTTGTAGCTCAAAACTATTTATTGTAAATTGCCGTCCAACTTCTTAAAAAGAGGTGGCATTATGCCCATAGCACTTTATTGAACGTAAAGAATGATCAGAATGAAAAAACAAAAGAGACCCAAAAAAATAATAGAAGAAAAAAAAAACGATTTACAAGCGAGATCGTTAAATTTTGTCAATATCAATCCCCACTTGTAATGACATACTTGTAGCTATAATGTGTTTACGAGAAATTCTTAATTTTTTACTGTTTCTGTCAAACAATATTTTGGTAATGCGGGAGGAGAATAAAAGCTCTATATCATGTTATTTTTGAGCTATATACCAAGGAACGAATTAAGCAATAATAAGCTTGTTGGAGGAGAGATACTTGAACATAGATTCTTTGCACAAATATCTCTCCTCCACATTTGCTATTTACAGTTATTTCGACCCCTGTATATTAATAATGTGTTCATTCTTTGGTTAGGTATTGAAGGTCCGCACACTCCTGAACAATTAACTGATGGTGTTAGGTACAGATTAAAGGTAATCTCATTGTGTTTTTTTTGTAAATAAAGTTGAATGGAGTCTATTCAGATTTGGCTCTTCAGAAGTTTCCATGTGTACATTGATTCTCGAAAAAATATTTTTCATTTGGGTTGATATTCTGCGAGCTCTATTCCTTTGCTTTATGTAGTATTTAGGTTCATCTCAAATTTTAACACAACACCCTGTTACTAAAGAGACACGAATGCAACAAGCACAAGAAGCATACAATAGAATAAAGGTAAATTTATATGTACAATGAATTTTCTATAAAAACGGAAATTAAAAAAAAAATTATATTAAAAAGGTTCATTAATAAATTGAATAGTTTTTAAGAGTTTTTCAATCTCCAAAAACTTATTTATTTGCAAAGTATTTTATTGTTTAAACATCTTGAAACTTTTCTGAATTTTAAAATTCTTTTCATAAATCAACCAGCATTGTTTAGGGCTAGTGATAGTGAGGGCTAGGGCTGTAAACCACATCTAAGAATTGTAAACATTTGCATCGGTGTTTCAATTCACATTGTCCCTATATTGTGTCCCTATTGTACAGTTTTTCATCGGTTAATTTTTTTTTATTTCATAATAGGGACAAGATGAAGACGAGGATGATGTCAGTACAACTGTTGATATGTTCATATCGTTAGAAAGAATAAAAATAATCAATAAGGACACAAAAGTATGAACTTTTTCATAGATTTGCTCAAGATTTTCAACTTTACTTAAGATTTTCAATATCTTTTACATTTTGTATTGGAGAGAATAGTTATGAAGAAAATAATTTACCCCTTAAAGTTTTAAGAATCTTTGCAAAGAAAGTGTTTTGAATACCAAAGCTAGAAATAAATGTAAATATGAAATGTGGAGGAGAGATATTTGAGTATAGATTCAGGCTATGTAGCTCTAATATCTCTCCTCCACCAAGCCTATTCTTACTTAATATATAACCAGAATCTAAGCTCAAAAATCACTCAACCACATACTGTAGCTTATTTTTAACTCATTTCTACCCTTGAAAATACTGTAGTTTAAAGTCCGAAGTTCTGTGAATTTTTGTTCACTTTTTGTTCTCATTCATGATAGATATTTTCTCCCATTTTTTTATTCTCATTTTTTACCTAAAAGAACTACTAAAGTAAAAAATTAAGTGGATATTTCATACTGTGTCTGTGAAGTGAAGTTTTCATTCTTTTTTTTATAATTTAAATTTTTCATTAGAAAAGTTTATACATCCTGAGAATAAATGGGAAATGTATGCTCTATTCTTGAAAATCTTCAGAATATGTGTATACTTGCGGCAAATTTGACTGTAATAGATTGAAAATAACCATTTTTGCAACTGATTATATTTTGCAAAAATTAATAATATTTCCTAGAAAAGAAATAGTTAAAAATAAGCTTTGTGGAGGAGTAATTTTGGAGCACAGATTCAGACCATGTAGCCTGAATCTATGCTAAAAAATATCTCCTCCACATTTGGTATTGAGAGTTATTTTGAACTCTGATTTCAACCAACATAATGGTTGTAAATATAATGGTTTATTTTATTCATTCCCAGTGGGCAAAAACCTGTTCAAAGTCCGCAAAATAACCTTAGAACAACGTTTACCGAACGTTGTTCTAAGGTTATTTTGAGGACTTTGAACAGGTTTTTGCCCAATGGGTTTCTAATCCTCTTCAATTTTTAGTTTGAAGATATAATGATGGATCATGCTTTACGGACTGTTTGTTTTATTTGTGACATGGGTAAGATCTTAGTCTTGATGGCACGTAGACTCACTAGTGATCACAGTACAGATTTTTCGGTTGAACAAGGCAAGCCAATATCATTAGGATCAATTGTTGGTGATCGAGAAAAGAAAACATCGAAAAATATATGTCATGTATTTGAAGGGGAAGAAGATGTAAGTATCGCAAGGTTTGAAATAGCTGTAAATACCAAATGTGGAGGAGAGATATTTGAGTATAGATTGAGACTATGTAGCCTGAATCTATGCTCTAATATCTCTCATCCACCAAGCCTTTTCTCACTTATTTGGACCATTGTATCATATTTCCCGTAAAATTAACTGGAATGAATATAGAATCAAGTAAAAATAGTAAAAATAAGCTTGGTGGAGGAGCAATTTTTGAGCATAGATCCAGGATAGATGACCTGAATGCTCAAACATCTCTCCTCCCCATTTAGTCTTTTCATTTATTTCGAACCCTGGTTATGTTTGAAATAATTGAAAATAAGATTGATAGAGTTTTTAAGCATAGATACGCATGCTATGTAGCAAAAAATACACCTACAAATATGAGCTATACATGACCTACACATGTGATATTCAAGTTTATAGATACACAAGATATGTAGATACACATGCTATGTAGCAAAAAATACACCTACAAATATGAGCTATACATGACCTGCACATGTGATATTCAAGTTTATAGATACACAGGATATGTAGATACACATGCTATGTAGCAAAAAATACACCTACAAATATGAGCTATACATGACCTACACATGTGATATTCAAGTTTGATCTTATTATAGTTTGAAAAGTTATTCGCAATTGGTTTTGACTTGATGTTCCAGTTATATTTATTTGGTAATCACTGCCAAATCTATGTGGTACATAGTTCTGACGAAGTAAAAAATCAAAATTAAAATTATTTTTTGTCTCACTGCTATCTTACGTTTTTTAAATGTTGATTTACAGTATGAGAGGAAGATAGGAAATTTTTACAGCCCTTGATCTTCAAGTAAAAACAGAAAATGAGCCTCTGTCCATACACACTTTTACTAAATATTAAGGTGACTCCACAATAAATATTTATCTGCAAAATCCAACTCTTGCCATTTATAATCTTGTGAATAGTTATTGGTTGGTGAAAAGGATCCCCAACAAACGATGTGTCACCTCTAAAAATGTGTTTACTCTTAATATTCAGAAATAAAGATAACAAAACCTTAATAATAAAATAAAAGATTATCTTATCAAGAAAATCATGAAAAAAAAATTCTAGAATAAGTTGTAAATAATAGGTTATAAATCTTTATATGAACGAATTACAGTAGGTAAGAATAAGCTTGGTAGAGGAGAGATATTTGAACATAGACTCAGGCTATGAAGCCTGAATCTATGTTAAAATATCTCTCCTCCATATTTGGTATTTACAGCTATTTGCGAACCCTAATATTCGTTTCTTGATAAAGTTTTTTGTATAAGTGAAATATTGATTTTAACAAGGTTGATACAATTGTGAATATCAAACGTGGAGTAGAAACTTCAAGGCATAGGTTCCCAGTGGGCAAAAACCTGTTCAAAGTTCGCAAAATAACCTTAGAACAACGTTTGGCCCTGGGTTCAGGTTTGATTTTATGGAAGACACTTTAAACTGAATATACTTTATTTTACAAATAACTTTTTTTCTATTCAATGCTATATTATTTCAAAATTCGGAATAACTGTAAATACCAAATGTGGAGGAGAGATTTTCGAACAAATCTTTGGTTATAAATCTCTCTACCACTAGGCTTATTTTCTTATTTCTTTTATATTGATTCATTTTTGATAGGCTGCAAAAATAGCGAAAGCAATCGGTCAAGCATTCAACATTGCGTACAGATCATTTTTGCAAAGTAATGGGATCGCCCATGAACACGTAGAAGAAGCAGAATACTGTCATGTACTGGAATCACAGAAACTTGTTGGTGAAGATCTTGATAGACTAACAGATAAATCCAACTCAAAAGAGGTATTATTTTCGATTTCCTGTACTCTAGTGTGACGAAAATGCTTAGATTTGATTGATCAATAGTAAAGTTCCGTAAGGTAATCACCATGAAAAGAACAGGTTGTAATATGGCATTAGAGATACTTGGAACCAGAAGAAAAAGAAAAAAAATTAATGAGTAACCCGTTGATATTGTATTTGTTTCAAGTATAAGTTCATAAAATTAAGGTTTTTCCAGGGTGTTGTTAATAGAGAGGTTTAGTCTTTGCCCAGTGGGCAAATACCTGTTCAAAGTCAGAAAAATGACGTTAGAGCAACGTTCATTCGAACGTTGCTCTAACGTTATTATGCTGACTTTGAACAGGTATTTGCTCACTGGGTGATTTATACTGCTTCAATTGTTAAAGAGTTATTTTCAAATTATTTCTCTGCTTGAGTAGCTAAAAATTATTATTTGTAAAAGGATGTTACAGGGTTTGTAATAAGTGTAACTAACATATGTGGAGGAGAGATTTTTGAGCATAGATTCAGGCTATAAACCTGCAACTAATCTAAGAAAATCACTCCTCCACCAAGCTTATTTGTAATTATTTCAAATGTTGTATTATCATGTTTCTCTAGTAGAGACAATAAAATAATCTATTTTCATCCTCTCAGGGTACGAATTACCTGTAAATACCAAATGTGGAGGAGAGATTTTTGAGCATATATTCAGGCTCGAACATCACTCCTCCACCAAGCTTATCTTGACTTATTTCAAACCTTGCCTCTGAATAGGTTGTTGTTGTAAAGAAGCGTGGTGAACCTCTAGGTATAATGTTATTGGAATCAGGCTGGGGTTCAATGCTACCAACCGTGTTTATAGCACATTTAGCAATCTACTCAGCTGCTACCCGTTGTCAACAGTTAACAGTTGGTGATCACATATTAGCATGTAATGGTTCAAGTTTAGTTGGTTTACCACTTTCAGAATGTAATTCTGTGTTACGAGTGAGTTGTTGTTTTTTGATTCACTTGTTTCTATTATGTGGTTTGCCACTCTCGGATGTAATTCTGTGTTACAAGTGAGTTTGTGTTTTTTGATCCGTTCATTTCTATAATGTGGTTTGCCACTCTCAGAATGTAATGCTGTGTTACAAGTGAGTTTATGTGGGGGTTTTTCACTTGTTTCTTTGTTTAATGTAAAAGCAGATACTTGTTGTGCAAGAGAGGGGAGTATGACCAGGGCAGGGATGGTGGAAGGGCAGTATGACCCCCCTTTCAAACTTTGTAGATAAGCTTAAAATCTTAACTTCAAAATATTTGAAAAGTTATTTATAATCTATTATTTGAACCTGGCGATTTCAACAATTTGGTTTAGTCTTTCGAAGGAATTAACAGAAAAAAGCATCTGTTAAGTAATAGGACAAGTTTTTCTTGAGTCTTATTTGGTTTAGTCTTTCGAAGGAATTAACAGAAAAAAGCATCTGTTAAGTAATAGGACAAGTTTTTCTTGAGTCTACAATTAGAAGGTTTTCTGGATGATTTTAAAGTTTTTGGTCTTCATTCATTGAATGTGCCTCACTTTAGTTATTATATTTCCATCCCAGTGGGCAAATACCTGTTCAAAGTCGGAAAAATAACGTTAGAGCAACGTTCATTTGAATGTACTTAAATGTGAGAAAGCACAAAAGTGTATGAAGTGGCTTATTAAAATCAATATAACACAGAGGATTAAAATAAGTGAAAATAAGTTTGTGGAGGAGAGATATTTGAACATAGATTCAGGCTATGAAGCCGGAATCTATGCTCAAATATCTCTCCTCCACATTTGGTATTTACAGTTATTTCGACAAGTTTTTAAACTGTCAATCCAGCCACTTTTCCTTAATTCATTTTGTTGTTCACAAAAATAAAAAAATAAAAATATATATCTATTTGGAAAAATAAATTTATTTTGCACTTAGAGCATTGTTTTAATAAAGTTTCTTGACTGGTTGCTTTCTAGTAAACCAACCAAGCTTATATGCAAACATTATATGCATTTTTTGCTGATTATCATCTGTGTTACGTTGAGGTATTTAGATAACGACCCTCCCTGTTCCTTAAAAAATATAAACTTAATTCTTCTTCTCTTTGCAGAGAAACTATTAATTTCCTCACATACTTGAATTTAAAATTTAAATAAACATACACACTTGTTCATAACCTCCTGAAAGTTTGTTGTTATCAAGTATAATCTTCTAAAAGCAACCCAGTGGACAAAAACCTGTTCAAAGTACGCAAAATAACCTTAGAACAACGTTCAAGCGAACGTTGTTCTAAGGTTATTTTACGGACTTTGAACAGGTTTTTGCCCACTGGGAAGAGTCAAAATAATATAGGTGGGGGAGTGATTTCTGAGCATATATATAGATTCAGGCTACGTAGCCTGCATCAATTGCTCAAAAATATCTCCTACACTTTCCTTTTACAGTTATTTTAAACCTTGTATAAAGTAATGCTTTTTAGAGGTTTGTGTTTTTACTTAGTTAAATACGGCTATTTTTTTAGCAAGCTTTTATTATACTCAATAAAGTATTTTTCTTTTTGTTGTTTTAGGATGCACGCTCTAGTAATCGAGTGATTTTACGTATTGTTTCATGTCCACCTGTGGTAGATGTTGTTGTCTCAAGACCTGATGTTAAATATCAGTTAGGATTCAGTGTTCAGAATGGAACTGTGAGTGACAAGCATTAAAACAATAAAAGTTATTTGTTTTTAACCAAGAAAGTAAACGAACATAAGGGTGCAAATTAAATGTAAATACCAAAGTAGAGGAGAGATATTTGAGCATAGATTCAGGCTATAAAGCCTGAATCTATGCTCAAAGCCTGAATCTATGCTCAAATATCTCTCCTCCATCAAGCTTGTTTGTACTTATTTCGACCATTGAACGTAAGTCATAAATATTGATTTAAAGTTTTCTTCCATAAATGTTGTCAATAAAATCATGGGACATGTAATACCTGTGTGTATGCCTCTCAACGTTCTGAATTTTATTGAGAAGTCTTCCAGAGTGGTCTTTTAGTCAAGTTTAGTTCAACACTTTTGTTTTGATTATTTTCTAGATTTGTAGTCTATTGCGTGGTGGCATTGCTGAACGTGGCGGTATTCGTGTTGGTCACCGTATCATTGAAATAAATGGTGATAGTGTTGTTGCAAAGTCACACCAATATATTGTGGATATATTAGCTAATACTATCGGTTCAGTAAGTTTAATAATTATATCAATATATTGTGGATATATTAGCTAATACTATCGGTTCAGTAAGTTTAATAATTCTATCAATATATTGTGGATATATTAGCTAATACTATCGGTTCAGTAAGTTAAATAATTCTATTTAAATGATTGTGGATGTATTAGCTAATACTATCAGTTCAGTAAGTTAAATAATTCTATCAATATATTGTGGATATTAGCTAATACTATCGGTTCAGTAAGTTAAATCTATTTAAATGATTGCTTTCTGTTCTGTGCTTCGCTTTTGTAGTCAACACTTCAAAGATGCTCGAGTGATGGAAGCAGATAAGGACACAGTGTCAGTACTATCAGGGTTCGAAATTACTGTAAATACCAAATGTAGAGGAGAGATATTTGAGCATAGATTCAGGCTTCATAGCTTCAATGTGTCTCCTCCACCAAGCTTATTTTTACTTAATTCGTTCCTTGACCATATGTAACGTTCTTCAAAGTTGTTTGAGCGGTGGAAGCGGATGGGGACACAGTGTCAGTAATGTCACTTTCCTCTCTTAGGTACTGTAGTTTGGCGAAAAGTAATTTAAGCAGTGTTTGAATTAACAATAATATACCAGACATTCCAACCCCAGAGTATCCAATATCGGGAGTTTCGCTTTTATTTAGTATCTCCATGAGGCGCCACCTTGGTTGGCGGCGAAGGAGACAAATTTGGAATTTGAGGTCTTCAAATCGCACTTCCAGAGATATTTAGCGAGCTAAACTATTTTGTATTCATGCTACAGGTAACACGAAGTTTCGTTTTTGTCTGCAAATTATCGATAAGTAAGATGGCGGATATGTGCGGTGATGATTTTGTAGGCGGTGGAACAAATTCTTCATGGTTTTATGTGTTTTTTGGCAACATTTCTACTTCCGATCGTATCGGGAGGGTTGGAATGTTTGATATGCCCATGTGGCTACATTTCGATAAAATTGTTTCATTAAGTAAATATGATATAAATATCATATAAATATGATCATGTAAATATGACCCTGAATTTGGAAAATCATAAAAAAATGATTTTGAGAAGTTTATTAAGATTGTTCATAAACTAAAAATCTAGGAGGAACTGATGTATCAGATTTTGCTCAGATCTGTACTAAATAAGATGGTAGTGTAGAATCCAAAGTTTTTGTATGTATAATTTGTAAGAGAAGAAAACCGTCAAACCGTTCTATTGTTTTTCTAATTACAATAAAAGAAGTAGAAAAAAAATCACAAAATAAAAATTATACAATATTGAAGCTCTATTCAAGGTCTTTCTGCCATAATCTGTACTTTATTGGGGTTTTTTACAAATGCCTCCTACGGAAAATTAGACGCAAAAAATACACTCAAAGAACTCTCTGTATTCTTAAGGTCACATTTCATAAAGCAAAACGATTTACTAGATATTTCAGTAGCGTTATTTATTATCTGAAATATTGATTGGTCACAAGAAATGTAACCAAAGCTAAAGTAAGACTTGGAAATAGCCCGTTCAATTGTATAACTCTATTAGGTTTTTTGAAATAACAATAAATAGTCACTGCGAAGGAGCGATATTTGAGGATTGATTCAGGATTTATAGCCTGAATCCATGCTCAAATATCTCTCTTCCACATTTGGTATTTACAGTTATTTTAAACCATGCATATTATAAGATATTGTATAATAAGAAAATAACGTCAATATATGTCCTATTGTAACTTGAATTTCGCTATTGCTTGGCAGAATCTTCTCTAAGTATAAAATAGTTGTTGTTGTTGTAAAGAGAGGGTTCTTGTAATGCAGCGTCAGTTAAAGAGAATGTTCTTCTGTTGACGACAATGGGTGAATAATAAGGTGACGTCGTCGATTAGTTATGTGCATAATCTTTTTTTTGAAATCTTCTCGAAACTTTCTTGCTACAATGATATATAAATAAAAATTCATAGCTGAGTTGAAATACAGGAGGTAAACAAATATCTCATATAACAAGACTGATACTTTTGTAGATTCATTTTTTGAAAATGTTCTGATACCTTCATACACAGATGTGGGAAATGTAAACATGAAGAACACCCATGCAACAACAAGTAACATAGCTGTTACCCTTTTTAGTAATTTTTTTTCAGTAGCATCTTTACCTAATCTTGCTTCTTTGTTTTTCATGTCACTGTACAACTCCACCGACATAGCTACTGTGAAACTCAGTGTGAGTAACCATGGTAATAGCCTATCAAATATGACCATACGTAGTATTTTGTAGATGTGATTAAATTTTTTGGGTATGTTGAACGGGCATTTCTCAGTTAGTGTAATGCCTTTTGGATTTGCATATCTCCAAAAATATGGAAGGTGGCTGATAATATGGACTAATGCGATTGCCAGTAAACTTAATCGCGCTCTATTTATTGTGCATAGTCTCTTTGCATGGAGTGGAAAGCGCACTGATATGTATCTATCGAATGTCATAAACATTAATATCCAGGCTGATATACCAAAGCCAAATCGAACGAAGAAGAAATATAAAACGCAAAAGTATGTATCAAGTTCTATGGGACTATTTGGTAGTTTGCTCATCCAACGGATTAAAAACAACAATAATACAAAATTATCTGTCCAGGCTAGTGCTTTCATATAGTAACATGTTGATATCTCTGCATATTTTTTGTTGTGTAACATAACTGCTGTTAGCGTGTTTCCAATGACACCAAAAGTGATGATTAGCAGGGGAAGAACGTGTCTGAACCACCATGGAAGAGAGTCTGATGATGAAGATGGCACTGTTGGGAGTGAAATTGTTGTGTTTATATATGACGTTGTTTCAACCATTTTAATTTGTATGTACGCTATACTACTGACCGACTGCTAAAACATTTTTTGTCACAATGATGTTCAAGTATTCTCTAAATGTTATTATTTTGAAATTGTTGTCGTGTATCTCGTGTATCACGCATATGCTTATGCTTATATTCTTTCACACAGATTTTTGTAATAAATTTGCTTAATTATATTAAAATTTTATTGCTGTAATAATTAAATGAAAGCCAAATTAAATAAGAAACTAACAATTACATGAGAGTACTAATGAATGATGTGGAGGAGTAAGCTGCAAAACTCTCTCCTCCACATTTGATGTTTGCAGTTTTTTTGAGCCCTATTATTATTTAAAGACAATATCTTTCAGAAATACAGTTTATTAGGAGGGTTTGAATACGCATTGAATAATATTGAATTTTGAAAACGTATTGGAAATTAAGTACCAGTCTCATCACTTCAATGGAAACAACTACAGGTTGCCAGTTTGTATGTTTTCTGAAACAGAAAAAAAAGTTCTTCGAAGAAACTCACTGGAATACCCTGAAAGTGAAGAATCTTTTCACAACTGAGCACTTGCAGGTTAACAAACTTCTTCAACCTGTTTATGTGACATTGTCATGTAACCTTGGAAAACTATAAAAAAAGCTACAGAGCATTACATATGTCTAAATATTTGGGAATGCCAAAACAGAACCTTCTGAAACCATACATGTTTTTTAAACTTCATCCAATTTGCTCTCTAGAAATGGAAAATTGAACATGGGCGACTTCTGGCATTTTTGTCGTCGTTTTGTGTCTTGTAATTGTTCAGTTGAAAATTGCGCACACATACAAACAGTTACTTTTCAGGCATTTTTTTTTTTCTCATAGCAACAGGCCACTCGCTCAATAGAATTATTTTATGGCATAATTTTTAAAATAAATCATATGGTTCCAACAAAATGCAAAAATCATTTTGAGGGTATTTTAACCCCATGAAAAAGCCTTTTCATCATTCTTTGGCCAACAAATGACCAAAATCAAAAAAAGGGAGTGGTTTTTCTCGATTTTCCAATACTTTAGAGATTTGGCCAAAGTAACAAAAAGTTATGAGGTAATGTAAACCAACAATGATAATATTATTTATTTAGAATATATTTCGGAAAGTAACTTTCCATCATCAGCTAAAATATAAAAAGTACAAAATTGAACAGTATTAATTTAAAAATACACGAAGTAAAACCCTTTCTCAGACAAAAGTATAAAATAACAAAATATATAAAATCAACTATATACAATGCAGATGTTGTATCATTCTATATATATACATAAATATAAACATAAAATTTCCTGACGGAATAAAGATAGATAATTAGGTAATTAACAAAAAGTTGTTTAGTTTTTAGTTGCAATTGGTTAAAAGTTTGGATATGAAGCCTGAATCTATGCTCAATTATCTCTCCTCCGCATTTGATATTTACACTTATTATTTTCAACACTGCCAACAGTATTTAAAACGGAAACTTAATTCTTTGGGATTCGAAAGTACCTTTTGTGGTTTTTAATTCATTATGATTTAAAATTTTAATGTTTTTATTTAATTAAAACTAAACTAGATAACCCGGCAAAAACCTGTTCAAAGTCCGTAAAATAACCTTAGAACAACGTTTGGTCAAACGTTGTTCTAAGGTTATTTTACG
>JAUELI010155929.1:0-12114 GCA_031471325.1 Catablema vesicarium
ACTTTTGTTAAAATTTGTCAACCGTCAGAAGTTTAGTTCAGTTTTTTTTCATTCAAACTGCATTTGAATAAGTATGCTTCAGTCTAAAAAAGTTTTCCCTCATAATTTTGTTTAATTGTTTCATTCAAATTTTTATAAGGAATAGAATTTTAAAAAACCAACTTTTTGCTTTTTTGAAAAATAATTTCAACTTAGAATGTTAAAATCTCAGCAACCACGCCGTAAATTCATAAAATGAGGCAAATCTATTTAGCTGTGTGTCCCAACTTCCGAAACACGGTATTTTTATGTCCGTACCTTTAAAAATTTTGACGGTTGACAAAATTTTATGTTGTTAATTGTTGACAAAAGTCGTAAATAATCGTTTTAAGAGGCTGCATTGTTTTCTCAGGAAAACAAAAGAAATTTTAAAAAATATTTGGTTGATCGCATCTTTGTATTCTATTACAAACAACTGGTAGTTTGTAAAACAACCTGTTAAAAATTTATCATACCAAAGTATTGATTCTGAATTTATTTTTTTTTTCTTAATATTCTTCTTTTTCCCTAACAGTAAAACCTTAGAAAAGTTATTCAAAAAAAACTGGTAGGGGGGTACAAAGTGCAGAAAATGACTATACTCGTTTAAATATTTAGTTTTTAAAGAGCTTCCTAATGGTATAGATGGTTTCAGCTGTTTAGGTGTCATGTTTAAAGATAGTGCACCAATATATTGCTAGAAATTTAGTATTTATTTTCGAAAGTGCTGTTTGATCAAAATGTATTTATTGCAGAAAAAAATGTGTTATAGAAATAGCTCTCAATGTTGTAATTCTACAATAAGTTAAGCAAAAAAAAAAGAAACATTGATTCATGTCCTGTGTGAATCCATGCTCAAACTTCATCCTTCACAATTTGTATTTACAATTATTTCAAATCCTGATGTTGACTTGTTTTATGTTTCAGAATGGTGAAGTGTATTATAAAGTTAAATGGAATTCGTATTCATGGGAAAGAGAAGAAGAAATAATAAAGAGTGAACTTAAAGATGTTTTAAATATCTACTTAGGCTGTCAACTTCTGAAGCGAAAAACTGATGTTCAAGATTTCAGCAAAATGTTGAAAATACATTCCTTGCTTGATGTAAAATATTCTAATTCTAATTCACATCCAGTTCATAATCAAAAGAATTCAGAATCTTTGCATGGTAAAGTTAACTTAGTGACAACCGTTAAAGAAAAGTTACCACTTTCCAAAGTAATCAATTATGAAAGTTGTAAACAGAACACATCCGATGATACAGCTTTAAGTGTGGTAAAATTGAATAAAAATAATTCCCAGAAGATTGTAGCAAATATCAAGAATGATGAAATGACTGATAAAACCAATAACAAACCTTTAGATTCTTTGGATATGTCCATAGATAATAGGAAAGAAGTTGATTGTCAATGCATGGAATCTGTTGATCAAGACAAAATACGAGACAATACTTTAAATATATCACCAGAAACAGAATCTGTTTTGAAAAAGAAAAGAAGAAAAATCTCAGTTATAAATAAAGAAGACTATGTGAAAATCTCTCCTATTTTATCAGTTTATGAACCCGAACGTGAACTGGGTGTGGGTTATAAAGAATTTGGTTTTGTTGGTCTTTTGAATTCCTTGCTTGATGTAAAATACTCGAAATCTTATTCACATCCAGTTCATAATCAAAAGAATTTGGAATCTTCACATGGTAAAGTTGACTTAGTGACTACTATTAAGGAAAATCCACCACTTTTTGAAGTAATTGATGATAAGAGTTATAAACATAGAATATTCAATGATATTGCTTTAAGTGCTGATAAAACCAATAACGTTATTAAAAAAATAGAAGTTCCAACGATTCATCTGGCTTCGAACAAATCTTTAGAAGTAACTAAACAGGATTCTTTGGATATGTCGATAGATGATAGCAAAGAAGTTGATTGTCAATGCATTGAATCTTTTGATCATCACAAAACACAAGACAATACTTTAAATGAATTGCCAGACACAGAACCTGTTTTGAAAAAGAAAAGACGAGAAACCTTAGTTATAATTAAAGAAGATCTTGTTGAAATTTCTCCTATATTATCAGTTGATGGTCCTGAACGTGAACAGGGTGTTGGTTATAAAGAATTTGATTCGGTTAGTCTTCTAGTAAAGGAAAAAGTAAATCTTTCAGAATTAATATTTTTATACACTGCATTGTGATATTGCTTTACTGTGATAAGGTTTTATTGCTTGGTTCAACATACTGAATCGTGGTTTAAAGATTTCACAGAACTGATGATAAACTTTTCTAACAAAGGATTCGTTCATTAATGCTATATTTTGCTAGATAAATTTGAATCTTGGATAGAAAGTCTCTTGGTGTATAACAATTTTACATTTGTTACATATAATACTGTTTGTTGTTTTAGGAAATTGCACCTCAAATTTTTGGTAAGCTATTTTTTATGGATAATTTTTCAAGATAACATTAGAAATCGATTAAATTTTCATATAGACTTCAGTTTCAATGAGTTGAAAATGAGGTTGTAATGAGAATTTTGGAAAAAAAATCTACTTATTCTTGATAATCAATGATTGTGTTGCAACTCCGCACTATGAATTTTCGCATGTGTAATTCCATGGCAAAATTTTATTCTCGAAATATCCAACCCTTTTGTGCTGACATCATCATTTATTGCTGCAATTTTTGATAATTGAGTCCTGCAGTTTTTTCAAAAAAATTCCCAATCGCAGTAATTAATTTAGTTTTTGCCTATTTCTTTGTTAGCAACCAATAGAAATTATATAATACACGATTAATAGCTTCTCACTACAAATGACTATTAAACCATATCAAACTGACATTCGAATTGTTGCTTTCTTACTCCAGATTTGTGCAAATATTATGATATTACTATTTTAGGTGAAATTGGAAAAAAAACAAAGTGTCCACACTGCAAATTAAAGTGCACATCAAATGACTTGTCAAAACACAATAGAATCTATGCAAAACTGTTATGTCCCCAATGTGGATTACGAGTATGTGATACGAAGAAGCTTTCAAAGCATATCTGTGCACATGCTCGAACATTGCATCAATGTCCACTTTGTTGTAAGGTATTTAAAGATCGAAACCTTTATGTAGCTCACAAACACAATGATCATCATGGAAAAATAATTTGTAAAAACAATGATCAGAATACATGGAAGTGCACACAGTGTACGAAGGGCTTTAAGAAGAGAATTGTTTGGATGAAACACATTGCAAAACATTTTAACGAGGAAAAAATTAGGGAAAATGGCAATACTTGTAGGATATGTAAGAAAGTATTTTCAACGCACAAAAAACTTGAAGTCCATACAAGTCTACATCAAATATCATACAAAGAATGTGAACAATGTAAAGAGTGTTTTGATGTTGAAGAGGATGCTTCAGAACATTCCTGTACTGGAATATCTAGCATAAAATATGTATCACAATTTCAGGAAGTTAGTCAAAAGATATCTAATGCAAAACGATCAAAATTATCCAAACATTATCAACGAATAAAGAAAAATACTTTTTCGAAACAAAAGAAAGAAAACATTTGTTGTATTTCTTGCATAAAAGGTTTTAAGACACGAGATAGTTTTTATGAACATGTAAACATTAAGGAGTGTCCTAACCTGAAAGATAATGGGCAGTGCATGATTTGTAGACAATTCTTCAAGTCTTTGGATAACCTTAAAGCTCATGTTACATCATGTTTCAGAAAAAGTCTGACATCTTTATTACGTCCAAAATTTCGAAGTGATTATGATTGTAGCGATAATAATGAAGGAATAAAAAGAGTTATCCATCATTGCAAAAAATGTAATGCCATGTTTCCAACGTTACATATTCTTCGAAATCACAACAACATTCTACATCCAAGAAGTAAAAAATATCAATGCGTGAAGTGTGGTTTCAGTTGCTTGGGAAAAACTCTTTTAAAAAGGCATCTGAAAAATAAACAATGTCCGAAACTCTCATTTTACAAGTGCTTTTTATGTGAACAGAAAAGAATGCATTATGCTCCATTTTCTTCAATATTGATGCTAATAGCTCATTTAAAGTCACATAGAAAGCCAGCCATTCAAAGCACAATTCATATTCCTCAAATAAAACCCTACGCACAATCGCAGAAAAAGAAAAGTATTTCCTTGGCAAAGATTTCAAATGACACTGACAAATCAATACTTTCATCATTACCTCTCAAACAATTCAAAACTATATGTGGTAAACCTGCCCTTTGTGAGGTACCTAGTGTTGGAAGCTGCCTAAGGAAAGCTCCAAATGAATTCTTTACTGCTGAGAAGTTTAAAAAATCTGAAATAGAAAGTGGCAAAGTTTCTCAACAGCATCAATTTCCGGAAGTCCAGAGTGATTGTTCATCGGATGAAGGTTCGAAAATACCAATGCAAATGGAATCTCCTTCCTCTCTTTGTTTTGATTGTTTTCAACCTTGTCAGTCAAGACGTCATATTATGAATCACTTCAGAGAAGGTCATCAATGGAGATTTATCCAGTTAACTATATGCAAAAAATGTAATCTTGCATTCAGAAATAAACCTACTTTTAATACCCATTTGGAAAAATGTTCTTCATCGAAGGCTAGTGTTGCAGACAATGACTCTGCAATGGAAGAAAATCATGTTGTACCTTTTGTTTTTGTTTGTATTTCATGTGATACGCCATTCTGTAATAGAGAAGATTATCAAAAACATGCAAATCATCAAATAAGTAATAATCAAACTCAAGGCAACATGAAAATTGTATTAATCAATTGGCCATGTTATGTTTGCAATAAAAAGATCCAGGCAACTGAACTACTAACCAAACATGTAAAGAGTCACGTAACAATAATATATGAATGTTACTGTTGCAATGTAAAAACCTCAAATAAAGAGAAACTGATTGATCATTTTCTTACAAAACATAACAAAAAATGGGACGCAGATGACGATGTCTGGCTGGAATCAATTTCTCCGTTTAAGAAGATCTTGTACAATATTTACAAAAGAATTCCTTCCGTTAAACGTGAGTGTCCATTTTTCTTTTTTTTATGTACTAATTGACTTTTAAGGAAAAATCTTATCATAAAAGTATAATAGAATTCTCATTGACAAATAATTATTTCGCTTCGTGCAATGTAAATTTATATTACACTCAAACATAATTTCCTACGAAACTATCATTTTCTATCCTTTTCTCAAATCTGAATTTTGTTTATTTATAATACCTTAAGGACATTATTTCTTGCCACAGTTTTTTTGAGAACTTGAACTGAAATCACTGAAAAAAATATCACAAAAATCCTTAAACAAGTAATGAATCGCAAACATTTATGTTTGGTTACTTTTGAAAGGAAAAATCTTTTCATTCGTAATTCATAATTTTTATGCAAAGTTTTTCCAATTTTTGATGCATTACTGCACTAAGGGAAACAGACATACTATCTTTGAGCCTAAAAAACTCCTATCAATTTTGATTATTTCATAATATAAGTATATATATTTTTAACAGCGTCTTTCTAATAAAGCAGAGATTATTTCCAGGAAAAAATTATAATGTGTGAAAAATTATTCTACTTTTGTTAAAATTGTTCTACCGTCAAAAGTTCACTTCAGTTTTTTTTATTCAAACTGCATTTGAATAAGCATGCCTCAGTCTAAAACTAAAACATTTTGCCTCATAATTTTGTTTAATCGTTTCATTCAAAAATTTTAAGGGATAGAACTTTCAAAAACTAGAATTACAACTTGAAATATTAAAATCTCAGCAAGCACATGGTGAGTCCATAAAATGAGGCGAACTTATTTAGCTGTGTGTCTCACCTTCCAAATAACAGTATTTAATGTTGGTATCTTTAATATTTTTTACGCTTGACAAAAGTTTATTGAACCCTATTTGGGATGAGCTTTTTTATGCATGCTGAGAGGATGCCCTCCCCCACCGCTATTCCTTAACTTTTTGAGAAAATTGGCTAGCATATTTAGTTAATAAAAATATTTAGAAATTATCTAATGACAGCAAATAAGTTCTTTCAATGTCAACATGAAAATCATTAACAAATTGCTCAAAATAGGCCCTAATTGTGTCGACTGTAGAATTCTGAGCTGTTATTGTAGAAAAATGTTAACCCCTCATCGGAAATATCTGAGATAATACTTTTTAAAACATCAGAACATTTATGATCAAAATCAGAAATAAATTGCTGATGTCAGCATATTTTTTATCCTATATTGTTCCCGACCAAAAATAATGATAACTGGCTTTATAATACAATATTATTTTTTCACCATTTTTACCAAATACTGAATGCAAGGAGAAAAAAATATGACGCCTAATGACATACAAATGTTGAAATACAATTATATGATCAAAATGTCCATTCTGACCAAAAGTTGTGATAAATGTTTGAATAACTACCTTAAGTGGATCAATTTTCGCGAGGATAAAGTTTCGCGAATTTGACCTGAATTCACGAAATTAAGTCCTCGCGAAAATTGTCAATTCGCGAAAATAAATCCTCGCGAAATTTTTGAAATATGTTAAACTGCTTTTCATTTATTTTAGTTTCCTTGTTCCGCGCGTATCTTTGATATATCATAGTTTTTCTTTATTAATGACGATTCGAGTGGTAGGAAAGGATGAAAATATCTCGCTAAAATCTTCAAATTTGTCACAATAAGTCTATACAAACCTCTCAAAATTTCTGATTCGCGAAAATAAATCCCCGCAAAATATCTAAAAAAGGCTGATTTGCGAAAATAAGTCCTCGCGAAAAATATAAAAATCGCTCATTCCGAAATATACTTTTTTGACCTCGCGAAAATAAGTCCTCGGGAAAATTAATCCATTTAAGGTAGTTTTATTGACAAAAAAACTTGAATCCTCTGTCTTTCCCTTCCTTCTGCCTGCTTGATTTTTTTATCCTAATATTAATTGTTTTCACTCCCTATTTTACGCCCCAAAAATTTCTAAAATATAATTAAACGCAATGAAAAAACTCGCACAATGGACACCTGCAAAAAAATTATACCAATAAGTTACTTTTCGCATCCCCAAGTTTAATATCAACAAAGTCATCATTCTCGCAAAGTTCATGTTAACATGTGCAGCCAATCAGATCTAGACAATAATCTTTAAGGTGTTCATAAATAAACAAGTGTTTCGATTTAAATTAGTCGTTTTTGCTCTTCAAGAGATGCAACATCTGTTTGATGCGAAAATTATCAACGTAATTCTTCTGGAAGCTATATTAAACGAAAATACCTTTTCTAAAAAATTTAAAAAAAGCTTCTTTTCTGATTTTTGAAGCTCTATCACTTAGATCATGTTAGAGTAAAAACTAGACTGATGTTCCTCCTAAAGGTAATTAGTGGTTGTATTAAATCAAAAATAGTCTAGCTTGCATTGGCATCATTCAGGAAGTTCAACTCTAAGAATGTCTATAATAATACAAGTATATTTTTTTATTTCTTCTAATTTAGCTGAAATAATCCAGTGTCCATGTTGCAAATCTTTGTTTTGTTATAAGGAAACTTTATCAAGACATGACGCAGTATGCAGCCACAAGTCTAAAATTAATTGTAGTAATAACACACCAGTTGAAAAAGCTTTAATCTTGGACAAAAACATGAATGGCAAATCAATCAAATCAAAAGTTCCGATAAAACATATTGTAAATTTATCGGTAATAAATGAGTTTTATAACTGTCCACTATGTGCATGTGTTTATAAAGACTGGGAAAAGTTAAAAGAGCATATTATATCAGAACATGGTATCACATATTTTGAAACGTTATCACCTCAAAAACTATTATACCAAACGAAAATTCCAAATAAACAACTTGTAAAATGCAGTTGCCATTTGTGCGATAAATGGTTTTCAGACCGGCAATCTGCATGGATGCATGAATTTGAACACGTTGGTAGACGAGTTGAGACATGTCATATTTGTCCACATCCTCAATCATTTGTTTCCACTGCTGCTTTATCATTCCATTTGAATTCAGTTCACAATGCTTTGTTTTGTTTGTTATGCTACAAAACATTTCATAAACTGCCAGATTTGAATGCACATTTACAGTTACACGTATTGGAAGTAAATATACAACGAGATGAAAACGAAAAAATGATTTTTGAAATCGAGACTAATCCAAATTGGAGAGATTTTAAACATTCTTTGTTGCCTGATAAAAAAATGGTTTTTGTAAAAGTAGCTAATCCAAAGTGGAAGGAATTCAAGAAGTATTTATTGCATGATAATCAATCAGGACCTAAATTTACCATTACATCAAAAGTTTCACGGGATATTTTAGAGGATTCCAGATTGTTTCATTGTCATGTTTGCAAAAAAAATATTGAGGGCGAATTAACATTCATTATCCATGTTAAAACACATTGTGAACCTCGCCGACTGTCTTGTCTTGTATGTAAAAAAACATTTATAGAGAAAGAAGATTTGGAAGAACACATGGCGAAACATTATTCAAAGTTGGAATTAAATTTCTTGGTGAAAGAAGAACTAGAAAACAAAGATGATGATAGCGAAGAAGGAGAAGAAGAAGACGAAGAAGAAGCGGTAAAATGTGATATCTGTAGTGAAGTATTTGAATCCACCGATGATCTCCATTCCCATAAAAGGCAAAATATGTACGAACTAGATGTAGTAATCTTGAAATCTCACAATAGTACAAATATAGTAAAGAATTACTGTGATCAAATTACTGGAAGAAAGCAATCTTGGTCAACTGATTGGCAAGTTGCTGCTCAGTTTGATTTAAAACAACTTCTTTGTATTTTGCGTTATGCTGATTACCGTTTTCGTCTGTTTCATCCACCATTGGGAAAATTACGCATTTACAATTTATTCGATGTGTGTCTATATTGTGGTATCACTTTAGAAAAAAGTCACACTCGGATTCACCTTCAGCTTCATATAGTTTTGGATAGAGAAGAAAAGTCTCAGTGCCCGTATTGCCAGTGGAAAGGCTCTTGGGCTAATCTAGCTGCACATATGCGCTCAACACCGCATGCAGAAACTTCCTTGGCTCAAAAAACGGTTCAATGTCCTTATTGTTTTGTTGTTGGTAATTCTATTACAGATGACCATTTTGAAAAACACCAAAGAGATTTACCTATTTTTACTGACAGGTTGTATTGCGCTTATTGTGACCAAATAGTTAGGAAGAGAGATATGGAGAGTCATATGGTAAATGAAGCAAATTTAGAATCAGCTTCAAAAAATACAATTAAGTATGTTGATATGGAATATTGGATCAAGAAACAAGCTGAAAGTACTTCAATAATTGGATCTAGAATCGTTTCCAATGTGAATAATAAAGCATATGTTAAAGTTGACATGTCATCCACCCCAAAAGATGATAAGTCATTATCAACTATCAAACGCTTTGAAGACAGTAGTACTTTGATTATAAAATCTATAATAGATTCAAATATAAACAATGGTAAGTGGTAAAAGCCCTACTAAAAACAATGCTTGTTAAAGAAGCAAATAATCAAACTGAAAAAACTGAAAAATATATTAGAAAACTTGAAATTATATTTGAGTTTCCTGAGAAAACTGCAACAAATTCAATTAAAAATTAAGAATTTTCTTCAGATGCTATTTTGCAGCTGGTACTTTTCTTCGTCATGTTAAAACCTGTAATCCTTTGTTATATGAAGTGGAAGATATGTGAATAGAATAAAAAGAACGAAAGGCAACAGCAGTCACGAGCAAAATACTCAAAGGTTGATGAACATAAGGAAGAAGAATAACAATTTATAGAAGTTGGTAAGGTAAAGGAATCCGTGCAATCAGTAATCGAGTAAGAAAATCATCTGTAAACAAGAATTGAATATTATATATGATCAAAAGGTATAAGAAGAAGGAAATAAAAAAGTAGATAATCATAAATCAAAGGTCACTCCTTCAACAGCAACGCCAACCAAATTTATTTCTAGCCCATTATCAGAAGAAAACCGAAAAACCTACTCAAATTATATTTTCAGAAACAAAAAGATGAATAAAAACCACTGTTGAAGATGAATTAGAGTGAAGTGTTGGTATATTAAAAATTCTGCAGTACTTTGTATTTCAATGTTGACATCCAACATAGCAACAAAAAACTTAAAGAACACCGAAAAGTCCCATTTTTTGGAACACAGTAACATGTGACATCATGTTTTTTTCCTGTCAAAATGGTGCAATGTCAAACAGCAAATAATGAGTATGCATTTCTAGATTTCTGCATTGTTTTTGATATTTTTATTTGTTAGATTATTGCAACTATATGCAAAGCTTGAAACTGAAAAACTAACTTCACCTAAATAATTATATAATTTCGTCATACCTTGAGGTAAATAGTTAGATTATTATCTATCCATATTCTTATTTTTCTGTTTATATTTTCTGTTCTCTGTTTGTACTACCTATACATATCTTTCCGTCAAAAATAAACAGAGTGCAAACAAATTGAACTAGCATGTAAGTTTAAAGAGTGGTATTTATAAAGTTTTATTTTCCGGATTTTTCTTCTTTGGTTTCTTTTTTCACGTTGATATAACATTTTTATTTTTTATATCAAGTTATATACAAAAGTAAGGTACTGTTGCTCATGTTTGGATATAAATACAAAATATCAAATCTGAAGACGACATTTTTAAGCATAGATTCAAACTATGTAGCCTGTGCTTGACAATTTCTCCTCTACATATCTTATTAGCTGATATATCTTTAAGGAACTCTGTATATAATCTCTAAGAAGGAACTTAAGGATAGTGTAAAGCAAAGAAATCGCAAATTTTTACTTTTTTTTTTTATTTAACCATTTGGACCATTTTTTTTACATAGAATTCAAATATCGAAAAAAAAATTTAAAAATTCAATTATTTTCTGAATAATGTGCGTTGCTAATTGATTAATTGTTTAGTTTTAGTAAACAAAAAAAACTTTAAAACTGTTTTTTAGAAGGTTCGCGAGATGTTACTCTTTCCAAAAATACCAAATTTATTTTTTTATAATAAAACTGAGGGGACTTGGAGCTCGTCAAAGGCAAAACTGAGAAATCCTCTTTTTTATCGATTCATAATGTTTTTTTGTAATCTAACTACGCAGTTGTATTTTAACTAATATTGTTGATTTAGTGTCCAAATTTCATAACATTTCCATGGAAATTAAAGTTTTCGTCGCCAAAAAACGAAAAGCTGTTTCTTTGCTTTACACTATCCTTAAAATCACCAACTGCAAGACCTAATCTTCCGTTACAGTATTCTATTCTTGTTACAGTATTTCCTTATATCAGTATTTTGTCAAAAATGTGTATACCTTAAACGTGGATTAATTTTCGAGTGGACTTATTTTCGCGAATGCTGACTTTGAAAAATTTTGAGTGGATTTATTCTCGCAAATAGCAAGATTTGAACTAAAATGTGACCCTACTAGTGAATGAACTAATCTTATTTTGTCTAAACTTTATCCACACCCCTTTGATGAAATTTGAAAAATTTTATGTGGATTAAATTTTGGGAAAAGCCCAAAAATTTGTGAAAAGCCCATAAATTGATCCACGAGAAAATTAATCCATGTAATATGCTATTTTATACTTTCAAGTTTATTTTTCATTTTATTTATATTTTTATTCTCATAGTTTTCGGGATATTACTTTACTATCACAAACTTTCGCGAGGAGCAACTTTCGCCAATTTTGGCACTTTTCAGGAAAGTCTATGACGCAAAAAATTCTATTTTGATCAATTCGCGAAAGTTAATCATCGCGAAATGAAGAAATTTCACGATTTTTTTCTCTCGCGAAAGTTTCTGTTTGCGAAAGTTTGTGATAGTAAAGTAGATTAGGTTTGATGTATATATATATATATAACAAGAAGAGTTAACTTAGTATCCGCTGAGGAGGTTTTTTTGATTTGAACAAAGTTCATTTGCTTCCTCATTCAGTACTTTAAGGGGGGTGTAAAGGAAAAAAAGCTATTTTTTCTTAAATTTCGAGTTTTATATATGGTATTAATGTCTCTATGATCTTTAAGATGCAATGTTTTAAAAATTTGAAAAAAAATAACAACATACCAAAAAT
>JAUELI010156040.1:0-12101 GCA_031471325.1 Catablema vesicarium
GTAAATAGTTAACTATGTAACTTATGTATTTATAGTTTGACTTACGAGTTACCCATGTAAAATAAAGAAATAAATAATAAAAAAAAATTAATCTTTCAGGAGGTTTGTTGTTTGGAAAGTTTTAATTATTTCAAAACATCGACTTTTTTACCATTTCGATAGATCAGTATTTACCATAATAACTCAACAATTTATGACGGTACCCCATCACACTAACGAAGGATAAATTAAATGCCGTTCTTCAAAAAAACAGGAAGTTAATCAAATATTTTTTATTTTTAAATGAGGGCGTTAATCGAGGGGACATTCAAAAGGGAGAGAGAGTTTTGGCCACCTCATACAATCATACAATTAAGGGCATGAAGATGTAAACATTTTCCAAATATTGTCGCATTTTGTATACACCGCAAGTAAATGTAAGTGTGGTCTAGTACCCAGACTTCCAGGTAATTTCGATGTTTTCACTCGCTTGTTTTGATTTTCGAAATTTTTGATTTTTTGCAAGTTCAAATTTTTTCTGATTTTTTGCACCAATTTCTATATGTCTGCCTTCTTCTTGACTCGGAAAGAAGCTTAGTAGAAAATGAGGTTAAAAGCGTTAAACAGTGTCGGGCTTGTTATGGAATGGGGGTTGTTTAATTTTCAATGGACGTCCTTTGTACCCCATGTTTGTATTGGCATAATATGGATTTTTCCGAAAAATTCCATGTCAATAAATTATATCGTACATAATTAACAGTAGGTCATTACCAAGTATTTATAGAATATAGCAACAACCAATAAGACTCAGTTAAGATATCTAATGTATATAGAGAAAATTTATACTTTCTAGTACAAAAAATGTTTCCAGATTGTTTTCAAATTTTTCTCGTTTTTAATAATCAAAAAAAGAAGTTTATCTCTGTTTTCGTCTGTTTGATACGCTTTCATGAAACATTCTTTGAGCATAGAAATTTAAACAAGAATTCAAAAAAGTTCAAGATGAAATGTATATGGCAATTCACAATGAAGCAAAAGTAAAGTTTTTATCATTTTATTTGTCTAATGGATTGATCACAATAATCAGTCTTTTTGCTTTTTCTCTTAATTTTTAAATATATTGTCGCTGTGAAATTATAAGCAATTTTTAATCTTCTGAATCTACGCAGTGAAATCTACGCGTGAAAAAGTAAATCGTTACTCTCTTTCATCATAAAATTAAAATTGAAAGTTACTGGCTGTAATATGTATCTCTAACAATAAAATATTTTTATAAAGTCGATTAGAAATTGTATTTTAGGTAAATATTAAATGTTTTACGAGTTTTGGAGAACAAATTACTTGAGAATTAATTTACCTTTGTTATTGGAAGTATACAGAAGAAATTATTTGCAAAAATTAATTTCTGTTCTGCATATACTTATTGGCATTGCTACGTATTTATATTTATTTTATTGTCGTTACTAGTGACAAAGGTACAAAAGAATAGAATACTTTGGAACACATACTAGAACTTTACTCGAACAAGACGTTTGAAGAAAGATTAGATACTTTATACTTGTTTTCATGTTAAAGAAGTGATCTTATTTTACCTTCGCGAAACTTGAATGCTATCCTACTGTTCAATTTGTTGATAGCTTTATATCAAAACTGTATTACTGATGAGTTACTAAATAGAAATTTTGTTGAAAACTGTAACATTTAACAATCTAGACCACGTGATTAAGATCACATCATTTTCTATTTATGATTTTAGTACAACCAATAAATCAAAATGGTAGAGTAAGATGTTGGCAATATTTAAAGTTGTAACATAGATGCAATAAAATGGAGTTATACATATGGGTTATATCAATTTATATTTTCATAGATGTAGTTACAGGAAAGAAAGGTAGGCTTTGAGAACACTCGGAACACTCTTATTTGAATATTGCTATTTGTTATGCTTCGTTAAACTTTGCATAGCTTGCATAGTTGCTCGCAGTTTATGTTGAGTATTAAAAATGCTGCAAATGCAAATGGTGTGCTGTAAATATTTTATGCAGGAATAACCGAGCCGAAAAACCATAAATAATCTAGAACGTACTTGTTTGAACAACCTTCCCCTATAAGCATAATAAGTCATTCATTTGCATTCTAAAGCCATTTCCAACGACGAAACGAACTGATTATACAGTTCCAACTTTAAATTACATGGATTAAACTTTACAAAAATAATCGAACATCAATTATAATATCTTCTGTTTTAGGTAATTGCAAACACAGTAGATTGCTAAATCATGTAAATTTAGAAGGCGGACTAAATTCTAATAATTATACAATAATAAACAATGTTCATTCGATGCCAGATTGTATACAGAAATGTTGTCATAAGAAACATTGTGATCTTGCTATGTTGAAACATAATAAATGTTACAATATTAATTGCGATGGTGATACATCGTGTCGTATCGTGCATACAAGAGCATCGACGAAAGTTGGTGGACAAATTGCTTTTATTATGAAACCATCAGAAGATAATACAGGTAAATACTTCAAATATGACTCCATCATTTCTTATTTAAATAAATTATAATAATAGTCTAATATGCGATCTATTTTCGGATGGTTACTATTACTCTACAAAAAATACGCGTTCTATTACTTTTGGAGTAGTAGGAAGTTTATTAGGGAAGTTTATTAGGTTTAGGTTTAGTACGGGAGGTATTGTAGGAACTTTACGGTGTGTAATAATTGGCAAAATAATTCTTTAAAAACCTAATGAACACCATAAAAGGTGTTTGATTGACGGAAATCATCAGGTCAATGTTTAGTAACTTTAGTTTAACACGCTTATGAGCCGGCCTTGAAAATATTTTACTTTGGGATTCTGTTTTTATATAAAAGTTCGTTTCTACTTATAAAATATCTATCAAACTCCGAAATGTTTGTTTCAAAAAGCTTGTGAAAATGTATTCTCATCTTTGTTATAGAGCATCTCAAAGTTAAAAGAAAACGTCAACGTCTTCATCATCAAAAGCAAACAATTAAATTAAACAAGACACGTGCTCATGTCAATAATAATACCAATCTTAGAGGATTAAATAAAGCCCAAAATGTATCAATTTATACAGACAAAAAATTTAACAAGAACAATGATACAATCCTGAGGAAATTTAATAAAACTGGGAACGACGAACCTTTTGTTTATAACAAAACAAAACTTACAGAGAACCAGACTAGATGGTATAATTCAGAACCACGCAATGATCAACCACAAATTAATAACCAAGTAAAGTTGGATAATGTTCAAATTCAAGGTGGTTTAAACCTTGAAAACAGTTACACCGATAAATACGGAAACAACAACATTAAACATGTACAAACCTTACCTGTTTCGAACGAGTCTGCGATCCAAGAAAATTCTTTACTTCCAAATCAATATAATCAACTTAATAATAAAGTTCCGTTGGAATCTACAAGTACTGAAATGGAGAATAATGTTCAAACAACTGAAGTAAATAGCGATGATGCATCATTAACATCGTTTGTTTTAACTTCTTTTCCGACCACTGCTGCAAAAGCTCAAGTTTATCAGAAATATGCTGATACGAGTCCCAGTAACAACAGTAATGACACCTTTACTTCAAAAGTTATGGAAACACAAGATGAAAGTCCACAGAAAAACAATACAAATGGATATGTTGCAAGTCTACAGAATGACATAAACAAGCCTACTGCTACTGCTGGATACAGTTATGAATATCCAGTAAATCTAACTCATATGAAGCCTACTACGGATTTAAATGTTGGTGTTATTAAAACTGAGCTTGCAAGTACCAAAGATGAGGATGACGATGAAAATGAAGTTGATAGTGGAGATGGAAAAGAAGATGAAATAGATGAAAGTGAAAAAAGTCAGACAGAATCGAAAATTAAACAAAAGAGTAGCTTTGGAAATCTATCACATGACGCAATTAACAACGGCCGTGTGGAAAACACAATAAATCAAGCGAAATCACCTCTGAGCAGTGTATTTTATTCCAATAACAACAACAACAACATCAGTAGCAGCAACAACATCAAAACAAACAATACCAACAAATACAATGCAGAGTATCAACAAATGCAACAGATAGCAAATAATAATGTCAATGTTGTTAGCAATAACTATGGCAATAACGCTTTACCTGCACAAACAGGAAGTGTCTCATATCCTCAAAAATATTTCCCATTTCAGAATCAATATACCCCATTAAATAGTGTTTATCAAGTTCCTGTACAAATAGAATATGCAAATAATAAGAAGGAAACTGATAAAAATAACTATGAACCAACTGTAAATGGTAATGTCACTTCACCATTGCCATCTAGTTTATCCTCTTTTCCAACACAGCCACGAGCTGACTTTTATCCGAAATATACAAAACTGTCGGCTAATGACAGAAGTAACAATGACAGCCTCGTACATTTCAATCAAAACACGAGTGCTGTTTCAAAACCAAGTTATGCAACCAATCAAAATACTAGTAACTCAGCTACACCAGATAATTTTGTCACCGAAATCGCTGGTGAGCTAGGATCTGGTGAGGATGATAATACAGAGGATAACAGCTCCGGCGCTGATGTCGGTATTTCTGAAGATGGTGTGGTTACTGCTACAGCACAAAATGACAACGAAGATTCCAGCACTTCAAGTTTAAATACAAAAAATACAAGTAACATTGTTGTGAATACTAAATTTCCCATCTTCGACAACGAGTCGACTGCTAATTTCAATAATCACACCTCTCGTACTTCACCCATTCATCTTCAAGATGTTAACCACTACAATGATCAAGAAGTACCTTCCAAATATTACAACGCAAATAATAGTTCATCTAATGTTACATACTATACAGAGAAAGAAATTGATCCTATCGAACAAGTCAATGAAAGTTTTTCCAACGCAACGAATGCATATCTGGATCTTGGAGAAATGTATAGAGGTGTTAATGCCACAAATAAAAATAATAATGATGATATTGCAAACAATTTAATGACAATCAAAAACACACAAAGTGAAAATAACGCAGGGTACTATGCTAATTATGTACCAAACATTGCTAAAGAAAGACCTACTCACAATGCTTACGTTGAACAAATTTCAAAGGAATTGAAATCACCAAATGTAAATCATACAGAAATTGACGCACTAAAGTCAAATGTCGCACCACAAATTCAGTACGACACTGGCGCTGTGCCCATTGTTAAAATCAATAACTTGAACCAAACTACATTTTACCCTTCATCAAACAGTTATGTAAGGAATCAACCAACTATTGATGGTTATAACCGAGTAAATTCAACTACAGAAAAACCTACAAAAGATGTGAATGTTGGTCGAATACAAACAGAATTGTCTGACGAAGAAAGTGGAGAAAATGAAACTGAAAGTGGAGATGGAGAGGGAGATGAAGAAGAACCGACAGAAGAAACAGATAAACTGGATACGATGAATCGAATAGACAAGCAGCCTTACAGTGTGTACAATAAAACAAATTTTCCCCATAAATATATTACATCATCCAAACAGGTTCAACAAAAAATTTCATCATCTTACGATATTTATGATTTAGGTAATGGAAATAAACTAAAAGGATTTAGTAATTATAATGTTACAGCGTTTTCTACTTCTGCTGGTTTATCGTTGAATTCGCTTAAAAAGATGAATAATGCGACAAGGGTGAACATTGGGACAAATGATATTGAGAGTGAAGATGATCCAGATAACGAAAGTGATGCCGATGATTCTGAAACTCTTAATTATTCCACTAAAAGTAAATATAATGGAGACAATGCAACAATTGGTGAAAGTTTATTTTCTAGTACAAAACAAGAAGACACTAGTATTTCTAAAATGAAAGAAGAACTTAATGCAAGTTCTGGGGAAGAAAAAGAAGTCGACGAAGAGGATGAAGATGAAAAGAAAGATATCAATTTAAATAATAAGGAATATCAAGAAGAAGAAAAGGAAATAAAAAATGACTTAAAAAATATACAAGAAAGTTATGACTCAATTCGTAAGCAGTCAAACCAAACACCAATATTTGTAATGGCTGACGAATCAGATACAGAATCAGGGTCCGGAGAAGAATCCGGATCGGGAAAATCTAGATCAGAAGATGAGATTGAAAAGAAAAATTTGAATACAAACAATAAAAATAATGATCGGAAGTCAAAATTTCAGGTGGATGATATATCGGCTGCAGTCTACAGTAAATTACCATACAATTCTGCATTGCTAAACGAGGCTCCAAATGCAATGAATAATAATCAAATTAGCCAACAAGATACCAAACTGTACAATAAAATACAAAAAGTTGATCAAATAAAACATTCAAACTATAGTCTGCAAGCTACAAAACCTGACATGAACCAATTTAGATCTAAACAAGATATAAAACAAAAACAAACGATTACTGAATTAGAATACAGCAGGGAAGAGAATGACGATGAACTGCAAGATGAAATTAATAATTCAGAAATGGAATTACAAAACAAAAATAAAAACAACAATATTGTTCCTGAGAATCTAAACAATCCATATCGGTATAATTGGAAAAATATTCAGAAACAGAGCAATAATGAAACCAGTGCATCATACAACCAACTGAAGCAAGAAAAAGCTTCAACATATTATCATCAGAATCCTACTCCATCTACTCGCCCAAAGCAAGTTTTAAAACCTGTATCTTGGAGCTCCTCTGCTATAACTACGAAACCAGAATATGAAAGTGATGAAAATGATGAAATAAGCGGAGATGATTTTGCATCTGGTAGCGGGGAATCAGGTGCTGGTAGTGGTGATCAATCTACCAGAAGGTCAACAATACCATGGAAAACACCACCAACATTAAAGTTAAATTATGACAAAAAACCATCAAAAAAGAGTTTCCTGCCCTTACTAAATCAATCAATGGAGATGATGACAAAACCCTTTCAGAAAGCTTTTAAAAGTAATATTGATAGTTCGGATGATCAAAAGACATCAGAACATCTGATATTTGCAGGACAACATCATCACAAACACCTGAAGCAAGTCCATATTGATGATAATAATGAAGAAGAAACTCTTGCAGCTAGAGATCTTGTAAGTGGATTGAAACCGAAGCACAAACACCATGTCATGATTAACACTGGTATCAAAGCAGCCAGTCTTCTAGGACAAATGTTAACTGGAAAGGCTAGATCAGAGAAGATGACATCTGACGAAGATCTGAAACAGTTTGCTACTCAAATGGCACTTTCTAGTCCCAACGAAGTTCACCATAAAACAAATCAGCACCATGAACATCATCATGAAATATCTCCTAGCTTTCCTACTTCCTCAGCGGAAAACAATTATGTATTTCCTTGGGATCAAGATGACAACAATTTCAATAATAATAACCTGTATCCACCAGAAGGTAGCATAAATTTTGCATCAGAACAAAATGAGAATTTTGAAAATCGCAATACTTTTCCAACACACGAAGAAGAAAATCATCGGACAGGGCAAATTACAAACGACATCATGCCCCAAGGTGATAATTCAATTTCTTACAAAGAGGCAATAAACGGTAAGAATCTTGCACAAGGAAATAGGTTTCCAGAATTTAATAAAGAAAACGATTTCTCCGCACCTCAGGGGTTTCCAGAACAGACTGAACTTAATACAGTTCCTACGAAGAACGAAATAAACGATGAAAATGTGAAAGCGCCTACATATAACGGATTCTCTCAGATGAATCAAGTCTATGAAAACCCTGAAGTTAACGGTTATAATGGCATAGATCAGGTCAACAGAGAATCTACTGCCCAAGATCAGGAAACTGAAACAAATGGAATGATTGGAATGCAAGGAGGAAATGCAATAAATACTGTTCCAAGTGTAAACGAGGAATTGTCGAAAATTCCTGGTATTGAAAAAATATCTGGAATAAATGGTTTAGCAAATACAAATATGCTTTCTCCGCAAGAACCATTTGCACAACGGCATATTGAAGCTATGGACAATGGAGTGGATATGCGTGATCTTTCTGCTACGAACAAATTCAATAGCTTCCATAATTTTCGCAACTTTGGGAAAGAAAAACATCCAATATTAAGTCTTGATCCTCACAATTCCAGACAACCTGCAGTTATTACAATGGGAAAGAAAAAAGACAAATTAAACAATCCTGCTAATCTGACAGAATCGTACAAAGAAGACAAGAAATCAAAACATAGTATGATTTCTGCTTTTATCCATATTCCGTCTGAAAACGCTTTGAAAATAAATATAACCGATAATCCAGTAGATGACGAGAAAAGCAATATTATTGCGAACCCAGAAGTAGATTTTAAACTAGAAAAAGAAAACTTTGAAAATAGGAACTCAAAACTTAACACCATCAAGGATCATGATAGTGACGAAGCTTCATTTTCAGAAAACTCAACCGCTCTTTCAAACAACGTATCGGATAATTTAGAATTAACTAAGTCAAACAATTCAGAGAACAAAAAAGATTCCAAAGGTACACACATCCCATGGAAAACGGATGGTAAAAAAATGAAACCTGTTCCAAGTGACAACAAAAACGACTCTTCTAATTCCAGCACAAATTCGAAAAATAAGTTTTCTGAGGATTCAGATCAAAATAAAACGACACATGAAAAATCAAAAGATTTGACAGAATACAATACAAAAGAGTTCTTGAGTGTTTCAAATGACTGGAAAGAGATCCAAGTTCAACCTAGAGTGAAAAAGAAAAGTCCATTTAAGAAAAGCTCGACGAGACTTTCAACGAAAGTAGCAGCAGAGGATACCGTACGAAAACTCTCTCAAGAATTGCGTAGAACAGCAAAATCAAAACAGATAATTCCAGATCATCAATTTTTTCACGCACTTAAACAAGTTCTTGTGAATAAACTGCATTCACTAAACAATGATGATGTTGCAATATCAAAGGCTATTTCTGATTTTTCATCAAGAAGCACAGTCGGTAAACGGTTGATGAAAAAAAGGAACAAGGAATCAATATTGAAACAGAAAGTGGGCAAATTTGAAACAAAACAATCAAAAATTGTCAAAGATCATCCTAACAAAGATGCACGACTTCTTTTAGCAAACAACAAGAAAAAAACAAAAAAGGGACGACACGTCAAAAGTGGTAGATATAAAACACATAAGAAAAAAACAAAGGATAAGGTGGTTCCTTTTTCTGTAGATTATAATGCGTTCAATCAGAAAACAGCAAAATCAACACATAAAAAAGAAAAACAGAGTAAACGAAAACCAGTTATTAAATATAACCATAAACATCTGCACAAAGGAAACCCATTAGTCAACTCTCTCACGTCTCCTGGATCCAATCAAGATGATTACGGTCATGAACACCCTATGGATGGTCATCGCTATGGCGGCCCTGAATTTGATTCTTCTCATAAATATGCAAATCACGATTTCAGTACAACAACCGAACATAATGGAATGCACGATGATACCGCTGACAATCACGCTAACGATGACGATTGGGCAAATAGAGACCCAAATAATACCTCGAGTCAGCAAAAACAACAACAACAACAACAACAACAACAACCACGACAGCAGCAACGTGACCAACAGTGGCAATTACCAAATCAAAATCAGGTCCATTCTGTAGAAAAAGAAAAAGAAATAACAGAAAAGTTAAATCAGTTTAACATACTTGCAGCCTCTTTAACCAACAAATTACATGATTTAAGTATGGCTAATGGTTATAAACCAGTTTCTGCTGGAAACTGGAGAGCATTCCTCAATTATCAAAAGCAATTAGATGGGATAAAACAAGGTATGCATAACGATATTATTCTATCATGCAGCATAAAATCAGATTCTTGAAAAAAGCAACTGATGTGTGCTCGTCTGAGAATCATCCAACATAAGATTGTTTATATTTCCCTGTTTAGCTCTACACGTGGATATTTCCATAAAAGCAAATCTGTTAAAACACAGTAAAGAAAAGTGTAAAACTTGTGTATTCAAACAGTTACTAATATAATACAGTGGGATTTTCAAAGAGCATCACTTACCCACTGAAATATAAATTTTCTTGTTGAGCCTGTTTATCGCCTGTTATTAACGCGATGTGCTTGTTATGTCAAAAGTACACAGGGGTTTCAGATTCTCTCTATAGCATTGCCCTTTGCCTGTTTGATTGTATTCCTTGAAGAATTATTTTCTGTTTGATTGCTTAGGTACGCTCTTTGTTAGGCATAGACATTTGTGTTTTTTGTTTTGTGCCTTTGAACTCAAAAGTAATTGGAAAGTGTTCATAGCTTATCACTACAAATGTTTCTTTAAAAGCTTGAATAATTTTTTTTCAGCTCGACAAGAAGTGGTTGAGCACTATCTTCATCCCGATCCAAAATGTAACAAAGGATTGACGGTTCGTGGAGCCACATTAAGAGGTGGTGTTTTATCAGGGGAATTCAAGAGTATGGGTGTGGTTGATACACAAAGATCATGCGTTGAGTTATGCTGTAATAGCAAACGAGGATGTGACGTTGCCATGACAATTGGTCGCGAATGTATAAACATAAAATGTTTTAACAATAAAATGTGTACCATAGCACCTGTTGGTAACAAATCAGTTTACAGTGACGTCCTACCTGTTGTCACATTTGTACGAAAACCGAAAATAAAGGGAAAGCGATCTTTTAGTAAGTTATATCCAACAGCATTTAAGGGTCGACATTTAAGTCAAAATAAGCTTGGTGGAGGAGTGATATTTGCAGCCTGAATCTGTGCTCAAAAATCTCTCCTCCACATTTGTTATTTAAAGTTATTTCGAACCCAGACATTTATGCGGGAATTTGTTCCTTCTATCGTTTAATGTTTGAAGGTTTTAATTAAAATATAAACTCTATATCTCTCCTCATGCAGCATATTCTTTTTTAGTTTTGAAATGTAGATTCCAACGCAACATCATCAGAATTAAATGATCAAATTTAGCATGAGATTTATATGTATTGCTAAATAAATCAAGAAAAAGATATCTAAACCATATGTTCACCCATTTTTAGTGTATAGTGAGACTCCCCTGTATTATATATTTCTACTGTATTTCCATTAAAACTTTTAATTTTCCAGGGGGGTTGTTTTTGTTCATTAATTATATTCAACGTTTATATTTATCTATCAGTATTTTACTACAGTTTGAAATTTTCGGGGGTACTCCACTACACTACCGATAAAACTGGATCATAATCATACCCAGTGGGAAAATACCTGCTCAAAGTCAGAAAAATAACGTTAGAGCAACGTTCATTTGAACGTTGCTCTAACGTTATTTTGCTGACTTTGAGCAGGTATTTGCCCACTGGGTAAGAGTAGTTTTAATAAGAGTGAATAAGCTATATGAGTAATTTTTTAGCATACATTCCAGTCTCAATAGCCCGAATCTATGCTAAAAATATCTCCTTCATATTTTTGATATTTACAGTTGTAGCTAGCTTTGAACGAAGGGTTTAACACAAAGTTTTGATTACGAAATGGACATTAATGACTCTTTAATTTATCTACATACAAGTGTTTTGTTTGACCATGGTTTGACAAAAGTGGTTTCAATCGAGAATAAATATATATTGAAGGATTATATATCTCTTATTGTTTTTTTAGTTCCAACCCGTTTCTCAGTCAATGAAGCTATTCGACAGTTAGATGATTATGAAAGAGAAGAAATTGAAACAATCATACATAATGTACAATATTCTAATGCTTAGATAGGTATAACATTCACTCATTCATCCATTCATTCATTCATTCAGTCATTGTGGAGGAGAGATTTTTCACTCCTCCACCGAGCTTATTATGACTTATTTCAATCTCAAATGTTCTGTCAATCATTCTTCTTTTCATTCAAATATTGATTTCTTTTGTTTGTAAATATTGTATGTTGTAGTTCATAATCAAGAAAAAATTATTTGAGAATGATTTCATACAATTAATTCTCCATGGAGACTAAAAAAGCCGACGAGTAAGACTACGAGTGACCTACAAGTGGCTACGAGTGACCTACAAGTGCCTACAAGTGACTACGAGTGACCTACAAGTGACGACGAGTGACCTACAAGTGACGACGAGTGACCTACAAGTG
>JAUELI010156151.1:0-12099 GCA_031471325.1 Catablema vesicarium
ATTTTTCGCCGCTGAAAAGTAGAAAGCAATCCTACTCCTTTTTTCGCTGCAGCGAATTGCATAGTCAGCATCTTTAGTGCTCGTTACCTAGGAGAATCTCTTCGCGCGGAGAAATTTGTCTAGTGGAAAACGGCCTTAACGCCACTCTATTGCATTGCATTTCCTCAAAATGAAGCCACTAAAAAAGCACGCATGTAAATAACAAAATACGGTTGGTAATACACCATTCATTTCGTTGCTGTTGAAGTTTCGTTCACTCATTCGTTGGTACACGAATTAATTTTATCAGCGTATCAATGGCAAACACTAGTTGTTGCACCATTTTGCATTATCGTATATATAAGATAATGCAAAATGGTGCAACAACTAGTGTCTAAAAAAAAAAAAAATAATAAAAAAAAAAAAAAAAAAAAAAAAATTCTTTTGAACAAAACGAACTTTTCCAACAACTAGTGTTTCCCATTGATAAGCTGATAAAAATTATTGAGAAATAATGAACTAAAAATACATATATGCAAGTTTGCTGTTATTTTATGGCCAGCCAAAAACATGTAATTTTAAGAATGGGAAAAATGTAAGTATACGTTCCTGAACTTCTCTATGTTATTGTTATCTCTTTCTTAGAAACGTCACAACTTCATCCATCCACAAATTTCATCTCTTCGTAGTTACCTACGCAAATAGGGAACTTGAGAAAAGCAATTCCGCGACGAACGACTTAACTGGTTCTCCTAGAAACGTTACAACTTTATCCGCCTGCAACTTTTCTCTTTTTGTAGCTGCGCAAATAAAGTGTGACAGACGACGTTCCGAATAAAAATATTCGAATATGGAATTAGATGGGATACCCGTCTCAAATTTCTCTCGTTGAAGTGAGTGAGGAAGGGTTGGATAAATTTTAGTATGGTATACAGGTTAATATGGAATAAAATTGCCTTATAAGGCCCTGATCACAAGGACATGATAGGAGAACCATTGATAAGCTTTAGACCTAACCACTTGCACGTCGTCCACATAGCTCACGGAGCAGTGTGATTGAGCAAAATGAATATTCCCAAAACAATTCCGTATTCCAAATCACTGAGGAACCTTCAACCGTCATAGAAGCGTTTGCGCAAGTCCTCTAACATCTTCGTTTTTTTATAACTTCTGTCTGTATGTATGATGCGTATAGCTGAAGAAAATTTGGAACATATTATGATATTCCAAGGTTTTTTAGACTTTTTAAACCTTATATTTTTTATAGGTAAAAATGAAGTTGGTTTGTTCAAAAAATTTGGACAACTCATCTCCTGGATTGGTAAAAAAAATATTCATGTTCCTACCTCGGTTTGTACTCAAACGTCACCATTCTATCTAACAGCGAGGGTGGTACTGTTACTGTGGTGGCTGCAAGTATTAACAACGGTGATGGGCAATTTCTCACGCCATTAAATACATACGTTTTCTACCTATATCATAGAGATGGACGAGATGAACTCGAGATGAAAGTTGCTGCTTTTGAGAAGGCCTTAATGAATAACTAACAAACTTGTTTTTGTTTAGACATTGGATATCTAAGGTATATTTAGTTTAAGGTAAATTATTTTCTGATTATACAAACGTGAAGCACATGTTTTCTACCTTAGGTAACATTACAAATTGTAAATGAGTCGATATATACTCTTATATACTACTTTTGGTAACAATACAAATATTCATTATAGAAATGAACGAAATGAAAGTTGCGGCTTCTGAGAAGGCCTTGATGAATAACCTTAACACATCAAATGATGAAGAACCCCCCAACTCGCAACAATCAAATTGATGCTTGAGCAAAAGATTCAAAAGAATTAGAAAAGTTTTCAAGAGAATGTGCTGTATTCAAAAGTCTGCAGTGTTACAATGAATGATTATATAAAGTATACAAACAGAGTATCATAATTATACCATATTGCTCTAACTTTGAGCAAAATTATCCAACCACAAAAAACTTTGTAGCTGGTAAAATCGCACAATGCTGACACATTTCTTAGTGCTACTTTTCTCATGTTTGAAACTTTCTCTTTCTCAAAAACTTTGTCTGAAGGACCTCGTGCATCTTTACATTACATCATAGTTAATAGAATAAGCCCTTATTGATTACACTGACAAAGGAGTGTAATATGTTGGAATGGAACGCTATCTGTCTGTCTAGCAACTGTTTGCAAAAATGACGGAATGCAAAGTGAACACCAATACCATGTCATCTTACTTCTGGCTGGAGTTTAGTTTTGAAACACCTAACTAGAATCTAAATAACATATATTTAGTGATGTGACAGATCTATTTTAGAAATACTACTTCCCGTTGAAGTTTTGGTTTTGACACCTGGCACCTAGTTAAAACGCTTGTCTAGGATCCGAATGCAATTAACAATTTTAGCACTGATGTGATCATGATGCTTTGAAACTTAGCACTTCTGAATGCCATTACTAAATTTAGCCCTGATGATGTCATCACTTTCCACTGGGTTTTTCAAGCTGATTTGACCTCTTGTTTTATTTAAAAAGATCACTATGAATTTCATAAGAAAAAAATAAGGTAAAGACTAATGAAAAACAAAATTAAAGACATTTGCCTCGATATCCTTGTATCAGAATGCTAGAAGGATCTATAATACCTGAATGGCAGAGCTAAATGCTATATTGTTTAGTTTCACTTGTATAGATCATTTCTTTGTCGTGCCAGTGGTTATCGCAACCATATAGTGGCTATGCCTTTTGAGGTTGCTGACTACGCCTTTAACCAGTTTGTTGCCTATATATCCCTACTATCTATACTATTATAATCCTTGATTACATAGAGCAAAATATCTGAAGGATTATACTTTCACTTGTAATGTCAAATATTTGTCTAAATCAGCAATATATTTATTCCTACGACATAGGAACATGATAGAGCATGATAGAGCATCCAATAATTGGATTCTTCAAGACCGATTACAATCAAGTTTGTAATTAGTGAATGAATTTCCATGCAAATCACATTTTTAAACCACATTCATCTTTTCATAGCATTATAACCTTCAGAAAGAGAGATTTGGATTGGATTTTTCTGGCCAGATTTTTACATGTTTTTATCCATAACTAGAACTACAACTGCTCTAGAGAGCCTGCGTTATAGACGATAAAATAGGAGATTAGCCTATTTTTTAAATCACAGCGCTGGATTTGCCTAAGTACTTTCAAAATAAGTTGTTATCACATGATCTTTCAAGGCATAAATAGGATTATCTGCCTACTAGAGTATAACAACTTCTTTGCTTAGCAATAAAATTTCTTTGTTCAAAATTTTGCATAATTTAAGCTTCAGAGCTAAGGATATCCTATAGGCCTGAAGCTAGTTTTAAATGAAAGATAGATTACTCCTTTACAGTACATTCTTCAGGCCAGTCGTAAAAACAACCCTTTACCATAGTTTTTTATCAAGTTCTGGATGTCACTCTCCGAAGGCGTCCAACTTTCAAAATGGCTGTTCGTCTTCTTGCTCACATTTTTTACATAAAAAACGATTGCATAAGCAATGTACCACTATTGAGGATAAGTTTATCTATTCATTACAAATATATATCTTGAATTTTTTGAGTTTTTACCAGATAATTAGATAATTATTTTAAATTAAAAAAAAGCATTTCTCAATATGGGCAGCAAATCCAGCAAAATGCGTTTCACGCTTACATTTCTAGTGAATTCCAAAACAATTTAAATTTAAATAGATATCTCGCACAAATTATGAGTTATGCCTCCTTCCCTTTTCATCCTACTATGCATTTCTCAACAACACACAACTTTCTTCTTTCACACTATTCAAGTTAAACTTACATAAAGGTGTATCATCAATCGAGTCAATAACTGCTGCGGGTATTCCCATTTGTTGTATACCTAATAAATGAAAATTGTCATATCCAGGGTTGGGAAGAAGAAGCGTACTAAATAATTAATTAATAATTAATTGTGAAACTTATCATTTTAGCAGAGTATGCTCTTTTTACAAACAATTTGTTTATAAGAAACTTTAGACTAAAATCATCAAAAGTATTCAACTACCATTTAACTACAAATTTTTCTAAATTAAAAATTAAAATTATTCATTCAAAAACAGAAAACACGCTGCATTAAAGAATCAATCAAATCAGTTGTTTTCATCATCTGACCAGACGTACAAATAATAAACTTTTAAGTGTTCTAAATATCCTGCCGGCACATGCTGCTTTTTAACTTGAATAGTTGCTTTTTTACTCTAATTTTATTCAAAAATTGTCAAAAATGCAAAGTTTGAGCTCATTTTACTCCAAAACGGATCAAAAAATGACTTTATATAGTTTTTCAAGAGCTTTCTGATGGTGTAGATGTTTTTTGCTGAAAATAACGTTGATTTTCTTTTTTTTCCCCTGAAAATTTGGCCTGTAAAATACGAAATCGGCCATTAGAAAATTGGTAACCATATACATTTTGTTTCTAATCCTCAGTACTTTCAAAAAAATTATACCTTTTGCTTATAACCAAAAATCCCCACGGGACCTTATTTTATGCTATTTCCTCCCCTACTATTATTTTGACAACGTCATGTGCAATCTTTCCCCTTAACCATTTTCTACAATTTTTGTCAAATTTCCGATTGATGATTTTTATGAGAGGTTGACCATAACTCTTCTTCTGAGATAAGTATGTAGCTGAGACACATGGTTCAAAATAACTGTTAATACCAAATGAGTAGGAGAGATTTTTGAGCATAGATTTAGGCCATGTAGCCTGAATCTATGTTCAAACAATACTTCCCCACCACTTACTTATTTGAATCCTTTAGACAGGTATCTTATTTGCAGTATCATATAAGTTTCACTGTAGTTACGTTATATTTGGTCTTCTCTATGAAACTTACCTATATCTGAAGGGTTGAACAAGATCTCGGGTACTGTAAATCTTTCATTATTTACACGTAACAGCTAAAAATGAAAAGTTGATCATAGCCGAGTAAATTATCAAATTATTTATCAGAAGGATGATACCAATTATAAAAAATTTAACATCTTATCGAGGGAAACAATTAGAAGTATTATATTTTAATTAGATCTAATGTCTCAACATAAAATTCTAGTATGTAGAAGCGAGCACTGATAGTAACAAAAAATCTACTTTTCACTTTGTTAAGCCATAAAATAAACAAGTTATACTAAATAAAGAAAATTTTATATAAAATAGTCTGTACAGATTTTATGTTGATTACTTTATGCAACACCTGTTTTTATAGTTGTCTGTTTTGTTAAAGTAGTCTCAGTGTAAAAACGGCTAATGTTATTAATTTTTTCAAATTCAAAAAATTTTTGTCCTTAATGTTTGTTTGATAAGAAAATTTCCTTAAATTAACAACTTTCTCCTTCCTTCCCAGAAATTACTTTTACAAAATCTTATCGAGTAAGTTGAAACTAACTCAACTTTTAGATTGGAATTGTACATTACCTGCTCTGTACCAGTATATTTTGTCCACATTTCTTCTAGTGGCTAAAAAAACAATATATTCAGCTGTTTATGAATATCCGATCATTTCTATTGATTGAGACTATCCCAGTGGACAAAAACCTGTTCAAAGTCCGCAAAATAACCTTAGAATAACGTTTGGTCAAACGTTGTTCTGAGGTTTTTGCCCACAGGGATGTAGCTTAAAACCTATTACCTCTTATAGTCTAGCCTTGCTATTAATACTACACGTGATAGATAATATATGCAACACTAGTTGACAATCTTTGTTATACTAACATTGTTTTTATAATGCAAAAAAACAATTCGGTATTCCTTGAAAAAAAGTATTCAGCAAATCAAAAATAACATGATTGAAAATTAAAAGTTCTTACAAATTGTAAACTTACTCTTATAAAGCCTCTTTTTACATTGGTATAATCAGGTAAAATATAGTCACGTGCAATTGTGTTTAATGTTTTCTTTTTTCTATAATAAAAGAACATTTTAAAAACAGAAATATGCAAATATGTTTCTATATTGTTTCATCAGATCATAGCTTCCACTAAGGGTTAACTTGCGATCATTTTTCAGGATTAATATTTTGTTAATCAAGTTAAACTAAAAGATAAACTTAAAATCTCAAATTCGCTTCAGTAAAGGTTGCAGAGCAACGATATGGTGATCAGAGGGAAAAGGTATATGTGAGCGGATTGACAATACTATTGCAACAGTATGAAAGCACAGATGTTATGTGAAATTTATTTACACGTTTGAAATTCTACTTAGGCTAGATTAAATTGAAATAAATATTTCCATACTTAGTTATGTCCATATCAGCAAAAAAATCATTTGATACATAACAACAATCCTCTTTTACCTGAAACACAAAAAATAAGCATGGCGGAGGAGTGATTCTTGAGCATACCCAGTAGGCAAATACCTGTTCAAAGTCAGCAAAATAACATTAGAGCAACGCTAATTTGAACGTTGCTCTAACGTTATTTTGCTGACTTTGAGCAGGTATTTGCCCACTGGGTAGTTTTCCAATACTGTTTCTGTTTAATATTCGACACGTCAAGGGTAAACAATATTTGCTAAGCATTGTGGAGGAGATACTTGATTCAGGCTACGCAGGTAGCTCTCCTCCACACTATATTTGAACAAATACCTGGTTCATTACATAAGTTTCATCAAGAACATGAAGTTGTCTATAAAAAAAGATACAATTATATTCAGATATCCTGTAAATAGTAATGAAAACTAAACTGAAAGACAGTGACTATTTGCCTATCCATTGAATCTCAAAAACAAAAAACAATCAATGGAAATGGAAATGGGTGAAAAGGGGTGTAAAAACATTATCTATTTTATGCCATGCACTGATGAAATAAAAAATAGGCTTTTTTAGGTTAATTGGAAAAAATTAAGTTGTTCTTTAAACCATTCGTTTTGTTTTTTAACTGTTCTACATTTTTATAGAAGCTCAAATCCTAAATTCTCTTATATCTATATTATCCATGACCAGCATTTTTACCTATAAGATATTATTTCTTTCAGTTGATTTGTCAAAAGTTTGCCACCAATGTCAACCCTACAAAAGAAATAATTAACTTGAAGACGGTAACAGTGAATGATATTCTCTCTAAGATTGCGGAATTTGAGTTTTGTATGTTACTGAATGTTCCTATTATAAAATTAAATCATTGTTAAAGTAAAGCATTTGTCAATAAAATTTTATAGTAAGTGAAAAAAATAAATAAAAGAATAACTTTTAAGAAGCAGATAAAAAGTACTAACTTGCCTTCCTTCAGTTGAGGTTAGGGTGGAATTGAATTTATTGTAGACTGGCTCAAAATATAACATAAATAAATAAATGAATGTTTATATCAAACTAACCTTCTAACAGCTTTTTTTATAATTTTTCCATTACATATTGGAACAATATGAGTAAATGAAAACCCAGAATCGACTACTAAGCAACAAATATGTTCTTTTTCTTCTGCTTTTTGTTTCCATGATGTTAACTGTGCAGCTGAATTAGATGAAATAGGTTAAAATATTTTCACGTTGTTTTTACAAAGCTCCTACTTAGAGATAGTGGGGCTGAAATAGTGGGACTAAACTTGCTGAAATGTCTTCTATATAGTTTTTCAAGAGCTTTCTAATGGTATATAGTTGCTTTCAGCTGAAAATGAAATATATTTTCATGATTTTTAGTGTTAGGTGAAAAAGGTCCTAAGTTATGGAGTAAACTTTGAAAACAACATTTCCCGTATGACTGGGGCCCACCCCTAGCTTTTTACTGATTCATTATATCCTAATGAGCATTTCTGCCAAGTTTCATTACTATGTTATTTTTTTTCCGTGTCAAGGCCCTTTTTTTCTTTATCCCTTCCACTAAGATGTCAGATCAGGGTTCGAAACAACTGTAAACAACAAATGTGAAGGAAGAATTTCTTTGCTCAAAAATCCTCATCGAATTTTTACCAATTAGTTACAGATCCTCACCAGTTGTTCTGCAGATAGCCCCAAATCTATATTCCTCAAACAATATTTCGTCCAAACATTCCTAAAAATTATAATATTTAAAATGGTTAATTTTGTATTATGGGCGTAATTGTTGTTTTGTGGCAGAAATTACACTTTTTCTAATAGTTCAATTATCAACAATAATTCTTCGGAATATGGGGCAACTGTTTGAAATAGTAGCTGTACAACCCAAATGCGATGAGATAATTTTAGCCTAGATCCAGTTCTTCTAGCCTAAATCTAAATCTTATTTTTACCACACCTGCAACATTTGGTAATAGTATTTAGAAAAATGTTTCAATTTAGTTTTAGAATTTTGGTATACAAAATTTGATTACTTAACATTGATAACTTTCTAGAAACATTTACCACTAAGCCTATTTTTTACTTATTTCAGGCCAGTAAACATACCCTTATAGAAGTAAAATTGAATTGAGGTTCTGTGAAGATTAAATTTGTTTCATTTGCATCAACCTTAAAAAATAAAAAAAACATTTAAATATATTACAAGGTAAATTGGTTGAAATAAACCGAGAATAGGCTTGGCAGAGGAGCAATATTTGAGTATAGATTCAGGCTACATAACCTGAATCTATACTCGAATATCTCTCCTCCACGTTTGGTATTTACAGTTATTTCTGACCTTGTACTATTTTATTTGATAGTTTCTAAGTACTTTTGACACAATAGGCAAGAATTGGTAACCAGGATGTCCTATTAATTTATGTAAATATAGGTCACACATTAGGAACAATGAAGTATGTTAGGATATGGTAAGTACTTGTTATGTAACCTAACACTACCTTATTGGTATAAATTTTTGCCAAACTCGCAAAAATAAGTACGGGCATTTTCTTTGGAAATAAGAAATTCTCAAAAATAAAGCACCCACAAAACATGATCAAAAAAACACTAGCAAAAATAATACCAAAGGTAGATAGTAACAGATTGAAGAAAATAAAGGATCTGTATCGCTGTATGGTCACATAGAAATGTAAATTAAAACAATAGTTTTCACCTTCAATACTTCTTTATTAAACATATAATCAAATAATTGTCTTTGAACATCCCAATTGACTAAATAACCCTGACAATAAAACAAATTTAAATGCAAGGAAATGATTTAATTTTTGTTTTTTTGAAGTAATTGAAATAAAATGTTAAAATAAAATCTATGGGTTTGGGTTAACAAACCGATTAACGATTTTTTTTATAAACTACGCAAAAATAAAGTAACTTTTAGTAGAAACACCATTTTAAAGTAAAAAACTTTTTATGGAAAGAAATTTTCATATAGATAACGATTTTTTTCTTCTTCTTCATAAAACCTATTGCACTATCAGAAACACAGTTTTAGACTTACTGCTAGAAATTTCACATTTCAAAAAATGTTTGGAGAGGAAAGAATTAGAAAATTTCTTACCTTCTGAAAAGGCAGTACATAAAATAAACCAGAAAAATCTTTACATTCATTCAACTGATCCCCAAAGAAAACTTTTCTCCTTTCATTCTTCGCTTTTGATATATAATTTGGAATTATCCTATGGATAAAGAAATGTCATAGAAATGTGAACACCAAATATGGAGGAGGGATACTTAATCTATGCTCAAATATCACTCTATCACCCAGCTTACTTTTTACTTATTTAGACCTCAACAGTAATTCTTATTAAATCAAGCAATATATTTTTATTAATAAATATGCAATATATACTGATCATACTGTATTGAAAGTAGTATATATATGAAAGGATAATTTTCATTCTTTCTTGTAAAACAATGAGTGTGGACTTGTCCAGAGGATTTTTGAATTATTTTCCGGTTTGCCTTTGGACGTCCTCCGGAGACCCCCAGTCCGCCTATGAACCGTCCGGAGGTCATCTTTATGGTTGTTTTTCGAGTAATTACATGAGGGTGCCGATGCCCTGGAAATTACCAAGGATTTCCGGGTTGCTTCCGAGGTTCAATTTTTAAAGTATTATTTTCGACCGGTTCTCGAATGTCCCGGAAATTTTCCGGAAATCGACAATTTTGTAATTTCAGCAGCCTTTTGTGTTTACTAGTGAGATTGCAAGTCTAAAGTTTAGTTCTTCTTGTTCTTCTTGTAGCTCCCTACTTTAATCATGTGTGTTTACCTTTTTTTCATAATTTTAGGGTGTTCTGGTAGTACTCCGGGATATTCCGGAATGTCCGGAACTTCCTCGGAAATTTTGGTAGTTATGGCTTACCTTAACTTGAGTTAACCAGACAGTGGAGAAGCTAGTTTACCATGTTCACTTTGACAAGTCTCCATAACTTTGTGTCTCCTCTCCACCCGTTTTGTTAACAGAGCGTTCTCGGGCATTGGCACCCTCAGGTAATTACAGGTTTTTTCAATTATTTCGGCAGTTTTATTTAACTTTCAGAGAAAAAGACTCAAGAAAACTGCCAGTTAGGGTCAACAAGGGAACAGAGGATCCAGCGAACGAGGGATCTGCAAGGTTAAAATTTTGTTAAAATGTCCTTAGCTGTGAAAACCGCTGAGTTGGTAATCGTTACGTTCATTTTGCCAGCATTTGTTTCGAACCAACGTGTTTACAAATCTAAATTTATGACTTAAAATTTTGTAGTAAGTGTATAGATCAAAATCGATGCAAATCCTAGCTGATTGCACCATAAAATATCTATTTTGCCTTGGATACAAATACAAAGGTACTTTTAAGCTTAGGATATAGCCAAAAAATATGGCCAATTACAAAGAGCGGAGGCTTGGCGAGAGAAAAACTGCGAAATCCCTTGTTCGTGGGATCCCATAATTGACCCTAACTGACTGCGGCTGGACGGGTTCCGGACCTCCCCTGACTGCTTCCGGACATTTAGCTATGTTTGGAGGTTTTTCACGAGGGTGCCTACTCACCGAATCCCCCCGTCAATATCAGGGGTATTGCGGTGGCCACGGTGTTTTCGATTCTAATTCGTGATGTGCATCGTAGCTACCCCGTATTTTGTTACGGGTATAATTTTTTTTTCATCCTCATTTAGGATAATTCACCAAATATCCAGGCCTCTCAATGAGACACAAAGAAGATCACCTGTTGATCGCATGTGCAAACAGCCATTATGTTGAGTTTAAATTCCTTCATTTTGTCATGGTTTATGTATCTGCATCTGTCTGTGACTTACCATTCATACTTCCTCAAAACATGGCCGTTCACGATTGAAGTAATCAATTTGAAACGACTCGATTATTCAAAACCATATTCCTAATTTTCTCAATTCTTCATAAAACAGTAAAGTTAAATTAAAATAGCAATTGTGTAGGCATAATATTAACAATTGTGAAGTAAACAATACAAACAATGCACAAGAACTAACCACAGAATGTTTATTTATTATTTGTTACTATAGCAATCTTTTGAGACTAATTCTCGCTACCAATTAACAATACAAATTCCCGCTACCCAATAACAATACAAATTTTTCAGACAAAATAGGTCAGAATCCATTGATCTTGATACCTGTCCAACAAATTTTAAACATGATTTTTCTTGTACTCAAAGTGATTGCATTGTTATGAACGGATATAAATTGAATAAAGATTCAGCGATGTTCACCATGTTCAATTGAATCAAGAAGCAAACCAACTTAGACTCGGATCTTTTGAAATATCCATTGTGAAATGATTAATCATTGTGCAGATTCAAAAAAAAAAGTTTGGTAATATATAATTCAATTTCTTTTTTCATTGGTCCCTCATGCGGCTACTCAACCTCGTTCCCAGGTCTTTTTCTCTCGAAAAATGGAAATCTTTCCGATTTTTTTTTTAAGAGAGAAGATGCCCCGGGAACAAGCTTGGCGGCTACTGAACTGAAATTTGCATTAAATTCAAGTCAACTGTAATCCTTCTTTATCCTTTCAATCCCATGCTCAAATAATAGAATATATAGTTTTCAGTGGAATAGCAAGCATTCTGTTATTTCTAATGAACAACTATTTTTCAAATTCATACGAGCGAATCTCCTCCTTAGCGTTTGCCCAAAAATATAACTTCCAACAAACCTAGCGTACAAGTCGGGTTTCCTGACTACTTCTAACCTAGTTCCCAGGACTT
>JAUELI010156262.1:0-12092 GCA_031471325.1 Catablema vesicarium
TATGATGGATTTGAATGCTTGCATAAAGACTTAAAAGTGATGTTGCTGAAAAAGCGATTAGAGATTGTTATAAGCAATTCCAATTCATCTTGCACTAGTCGTCATTATTTTAATAGTAGGGATGAAAAAATTGATATTCTTAATTTCATATCAGAAATAGCGGAATAATAAATAAGAATCTACATTATCGTTGCTTACTTTCTGAAAATAGTTTTTCGAGCATGAAAAGTTGTTAAATTTACTATAATATAACGTTTTATCAGTATTTATCAAAATTTACAAAGTATAACATATATATACTTTGTAAAGTTGTGAGTACTGAAGGTGAATTCCAGGATAAATTCTTAATTTGATAACGTGTTATGCTTATTTAAACTTAAATTATATCAAGATGTTATATTTTTCTATGTCACTGTAAATGGGATGTTTAAGTTTTTTTCTAGAAAAGTTTTAATTTTTAAAGTTACAAATATTATGTGATAAGTGTCTAAAGCTTTGAATGTATGCTGCAGTTCAGGTAGATTTCCTCACTTTTTTAAACCGTTACATAAGACAATTTATATGAAAAAAAATCATTCCTTCTTTTTCACAAACTCACTTTACAGCAGCTTATGATAATATTTTTTATTATAAATAAAATAACTAGCATACAATCGTCTAACTCTGGACGATTTTGAGGTTTTCTTCGATTTTATTGCTTTTATTGCTCGCGCAGCCTTTTATGGCCAATTATCGCCAATTTTCTTGATCAGAACTTGTTTGGATTACCCTGAAGACACATGAAGACCATTCATACAGCACTAATCAAGGATAGTTAGAGTTGGACACCCCGGTCGCTAGCTACATTTAACTCTGGATCTCTACGTTTGGCTGCAGACAGTCGAACTTCATCTAAGTATAGTTATTAAAATAAATTAGAATTTATAACTATGGCGGAAGAGAGTTTAAGAAACCTCATCACTATGTAAATTAATCAGAAGATTATGCCCAGCGTAAATAATAGTTCACCATTTGGAGTTAGACCGTGTCCGTAGTTAGACATATGCAAGCTAGAAACTTTTTTTGGTAGAAATTAGATGTATATTTTTCTACAAATTTTATCTCCACCAAAACGTTTAAGCTTCTGGTCAAATTGTATGCCTGAAGTGACGTTTTTAATAGTATTTTTTATATTTCTATATTTAATCTAGTGATTGCATTATTTTTTGTAATTATTTTTTATCACAAAAATGTTGATTTATATACGGTTACATACATGTAAAAATTTGGTGTGACTATTCTCTCTTACAATGAATGAACCTGTACAAACAATTTTTTTATTATCTTTACTTTAGAGTCCAAAATAACTGTATATACCTAATGTGGAGATATTTAGTAGTCTGAATCTATGCTCAAAAATCACTCCTATCAAGTTTATTTTTACTTATTTTGACTCTCGCTCTATCTCTTCTAGACCAGGGAAATTGGGGAGGAGGTACCACCTTTTGATATAATTTTGACCCTATACATTTTTGTGATCTCTGATACATGGTATTAAGAATCGAGATGGTTTTCAGGCCAGATAGGTGGCAAAAAAAAGTTGTGACACTTTTAGAGGGGTTTTGATACCTTATAGGGTACCCTCTTCGAAAGTAAAATTTAAAAGTTTCTGTTATACCAAAATGATTGGTTTTATTGCATCAAGTGTAAGGAGATAATGTAAAAAATGGGGTCAATTTTGACACTTTCAGCATTTAACTAGCACTTTTTTTGAGTATAATGGTTAAATGGAAGAGATGGCTCTTTTCAAATTCTATCAAAAGCACGATGATTTATTGGGGTTGGAGCTATAGTCCAAGAGATGATAGCATTTTTAAACTACAAAAAAATGCTTGAAAACCGCTGACTCAGCAAAAAAATAATTTAAAAGCTTATATATCTTGAACCATAGCTCTGAACTCAATGAATCATTGTGTTTTTTGATAGCATTTGAAAAGAGCTATCTCTTCCATCTAATCATTATACTTAACAAAGTGCTAGTAAAATGCTGACATCAGCTGAAAAATGTCAAAATGACCATTTTCGATCCGATCCTTAAAATGGCAATTTTTCTGGAACCAAACATGGAAACTAAGCAAGTGATACCATCTTTTCACTGTCTCCTTACGCTTGATGCGATAAAACCAATCATTTTGGTATATTAGAAACATTTGAATTTTACTTTCGAAGGGGGGACCCTATGAGGTATCAAGCCCCTCTAATTGTCACATTTTTTCCCCCACCCATCTGGCCTGAAAACCATCTCAATTCTTAATCACCATTCTCAGAGATCACAAAAATGTATAGGGTCAAAATTATATCAAAAGGTGGTACCTCCTCTAAATTTCAAGAAACGCCCCTGGCGTTTATTTGATGCATTACGGTATGGTCAAACTCTTAGTTTCTATCTTGTTATTGATACAATTATTAAGTCTTCTGTTAAGGTGGCTTGCGCTCTTCAAATTGGTAAAGATTTTATTTCAGGTTAAAACCGTGTAAAAAAGTGAAGAGTAGATAATACTCGACTTTATATCATATATTTCGAAAGTTTGAGCATTTTGGGATTTTTATTCAGAGCGATGAAGTTCTGTCAGAGGTTTGCATTTTCTTTACAATTTCCGTAAAGTTAGATCAATCTATTAGGAACAAAAGGGTGTCCTCAATTTTTTCTTGGAGAGTTTAGGTAAAACAATATGGACGTTTTTGTTGGGTTAGTTATGAAAATTTACGAAATTTAATTATGAAAAATGCCATATCTTCCAACCTGAAACTTAAAAGAAAAAATGAGACACCCTATTTTTCGATAGACAGAGTAAAGGGGACCAAAAAAACCAAAAAAACAAAAAAGTTATAGTGACTTTAATTTGCTTTTTGGAACACATGATTTATCCAGGTAAAAAAATAAATGATTCTTTCAATACCAGAGTCTATTACCTACGAGTATTAAAAAAAATTAATAGAAAAAGTACATTTTCTACCAAAAAAATCGCTTTTTTATCAAGTACATTTCAGGGGCGCAGGCCACCTTATACTCTATGTTCATAATTTTAAAACTGCTTGTCAAAGTACAAAAAATAATGAATACAAAAGTTGTTCAAAAACTTATCCCTTATTTCTATTTTGATATTCTTTATCCTTTGAAGTATTAAATTGTACTTTAAGCTCTTGTATTACAGGGGGAAAAATCATATCTTGTCTTACAAAAGCAACAATTCTTGTTTGCAGTTTACAGGAGACGTTATTATATAAGTAGAAGTAGTCTGTATTCTCCCTTACTACTGAAGTTAATCTAATTTCTGTCAGGCCATGGAGGTAAAGAATAAGAGGAGGAACAACTTTGTAAAGTCACGATAATTGATACTATCTGTGAGGCTCATTTTACTAGATTTTATGAGATTTCAACAGATGATGAGCGTTGTTTATATTTTTCAAAAGCATCTATACATCAAAATACAAGAAAATGAACACTGAGTTGATATTTTATTAGATTACCCAATCAGTGTTCTCTATTCTTATTGTTTTACCTTCGTAAATCATAGTTCAAACCCAACCTGATAATTAAAGAAAATCTAACAAAATATGAGGTCATGAAAACATGCAAAATAAACATGTTAAAAGTGTGCGTTCAAAGTGCGTTCATAATCACATGTTCACAAAGGGTTAATTAATCTTTTTACAAAATTTCAAGTAATTCCATTTAGGGTTCCCTAATTTATTAACAAATCTTTGGTGCTATTTTTGACAAAAAAACTATGCTTAAACTATATACTGAAGAAAAGGCATAAGAAATGCTAATGTACACTTGTGTTTAACATGAATGAAATGGTTAGCCTTGTATGCATAATTTTAAAGAAAATTGCAGCTTTAGTCTATCCTTATCGTAGAGTATTTATTTATATTTGTGTATTTATTTAGGGACATTAGTCAACATGTTTGTTTTTATTTTGCATAAGTTTTACAATTTTGTTTTCATTCGACCAATCAAATTCATTTTTAACACAATCGAAATAGCTTCCTGGGAGATTTTTAAAATGTGCAAATATGGCATATATCACGCATAGTTTTTTTAGATCAATATAAGTTGGCCCATGATAGTACTGTTAGTACATATTTTCTTCCATAAAGTGATTTCAACTATATATCATTCTTAAATGAATGTTTATTCAGCTTTAGTCACCCTGTTTCTATTTATGACTTTAGTTTTGTGATTAAGACCACAAATAAATTAGTTTCTCATTCTTTTTCTTCTGATTATTTTCGATTTGTATACACACCCTTCAATTGTTTATTTTGTTCTTGGAATAACTCAAACTTATCCCTTATGTATTTATTCGGTTAAAGATCTAGTTTATGAGGTATCACCCAAACTACAGAGTTTATTGCTACTTTTGGCAATTAACTTTATATTTGTTTCCAAAGGATATAAGAAAATTTAACAATGAGCATTCCTGAAGAACCTGCTGTAAAAAAGATCAAATTAGATTCTAAAGCAGCTAACTCGTTTTCTGATCCACATGACAACAGCGATATTGTAATTATTGTAGATGATATAAAACAGTATGTGCATTCAATGGTTTTGAAGTCATCTTCACCTGTGTTTGAAGCGATGTTAATTGACAATTTTGTGGAAGGTATAAGCAAGGAAATTTCATTACCAGGAAAACGATTGGGTGCTATCATCGAATTGCTCAAGTATTTTTATCCATGTTTTGGACAAACTGCTAATGGTATGTATCAGTATCTAACATCTCAAAAGTTGAGAAATTGGTTTTACCGAACATAGAGTGTTATAACAATATTGTGTTACACTTCCATAAACGCCTATTTAAGTAACATAGTGTGTGCTTGTAATATTTTCACTAGCTTTCTAGTTGATATACAAGTGGAGGAAATATTTTTCAGCATAGATTCAGGCTATGTGGCCTGAATTTATTGCTGCCTCAAGAATTACTCCTTCACAGGCATTAGCTTTTTAGGTAATATAAAAGTAAAGGTCTAGTAACGATTTAGATTAAGTTAGCTAAAAGGTTTTAAAAATAAATCTGTCCCTCCCAACTCTCAAGCTGCTGTTATATTATTAAGTTTTATTATCCTTATACTTTTACCACTGAAAAAGATACCAATTTGTTAAAATTTAATAACCATTTAGTTTTATATTTAGTATTATTGTGTACAAAAACATTTTTGATTTTTTTTCACTCACGATCAAAATCAGTCTTTTTTTGTATTACACTCATCAAGTCTTTGACAGTGAGACTTAGAACATTTTTTGGGAAATGGTGAAGGCTCTCGCTGTTTTTCCCAGATTTTCTAGGTAAATTTGAATAGACAGGATTGCTTCTATTGCTAAGTTCAAGCTGGAACGTAACATTAAAGTGTCATATATGTGCTTCCGAAAGATTTTGCTGAAACACTAGAAATTAAACACATTATATCATTATATGGAGATGTTTCTGTCTCTGGTGGGATAAAATCATCCTTATCATCATAAATGGATCGTCTTATTCGATTGGTAGCACCAGATGTAGCTAGTTATTCAACAAGTAGCATGATCAGATTACACTTGCATATTCTTGTTTTAAATGTGTATACAGATTATAAATATATATATTCAGTCGTCCACAAATTTAGCGGTATATCTTGTTTGTTTTTTTCCAGCTAATTTTGGTCAACTTTCTAAAATTTATTTTAATTTTTTTCTCATTTAGAATCAACAAAATTTAAAGAATTACTTTCACTGTGTCATGAATACGATATATCTTGGTTGTTTTCTCAAATTGAAAAATATTTTCAATCAAAAAAGTTAAAGTTAGATGAACAAAAATGTGTTTATTATTGTGGTCTAGTCGATAAATATGAACTCAAACAATTAAAATTTAATTTACAAAGGTTTAACTTTGAAACTTGCTATTCATGTATTTCAAGATGTTCTGGATTTGAAAACTGGGATATGCATACGAAATGGCAATTGATAATAAATAGATTGAAAAATATAATTGGTGAAGATTTTGAATGTGACAACAATGATATTAATGGCAGCCATTGTCCTGGTAATGGTCGTGGTAGAGTTGAAAAAAGGGAAATTATAAAATTCTGATCAGAATTAAGAATTGGTAAATGATTAATATTATGGTTGAATATTATTTCGAATACTATTGTCTTGTTCGAAGTATTTTCTACAGCATGTTATGCTTCAAATTATATCTATTGAATGTTCCAGTTCACTTCTTTATATAATTTATATGCTTTTATATTTACATATTTTTTGCATCTAGAATAAAATAGCTAAGAATCTTCTGGTTTCCTGTTGGTTTGACAACGACAAGGTGAATGTTCTCTTTATTTGCATGACTCAGCACTAGTATACTAAGGGTTATGTATGGTGTATAAAGTGTTTTTACCAAATGTTAGTGTAATGTAATGCACATTGTGACTGGTTTTGCCATTGTAATAATGCAGCTGACTTGAGGTATTTTTTGCATATAGCCCATATGACTTTCAATTTGGTTTTTTTTAAATTCTTTAGCATGAACAAATTTCAAAGAACTACTTGCATTGTGTAAAGAATATGATCTATCTTGGTTGACTATCAGAATATAGAATTATTTGTTGTCATGTAGCGAAAAACAAGTTGTTTATTATTTAGCTCTAGCTATTAAATATGAACTAAAAGAACTAAAAACAATAGTCAATAGTTATGCTGGATTTGAATGCATGGATAAAGACATTAAACTGATGATGCTGAAAAAGCGATTAAAGATTGTTATGAAAGATTTCTTTTGTACTAATCATAGTTTATATGGTCATGCCAATCTTTGTGAAGCTGGTGCCAGTGAAAATGAAAAAATTAGTATTCTTAATTTCATATCAGAAATAACAAAATACGGATATCAAACTAATTAAATTATAGGATTCAGTATTTTATAATGTACCTTTTTCAATATTTCCAATACACAAAATACATACTTTTTATGTTCAAGGTTCCCATTTCAGGAACAATGATTCTTAATTTCTTAGCTGAGATAAAAAATATAATTGAAAATTATCATTTAATTATCATATAAATTAGTATTATCATTGAATCTTTATAATGATCTTTATTTTTGGTTTGGTTTCACAAACTTTTGAATCGTAATCACTTTATACCTCTATTTTGAATTACTGTCGATGCATTAGGTTGTGTATTTCTTTTCTTCCATTGCTACGCATGATTCATATTTTATATTTTTAACATTTAGCGTACACTCGTGTAACTCTGGGCATCGTTTAATTCAGGGCCTTCTACGTTTTATCTAATAAAAACGAAACTACTACACTTAACAACGTCTTGTTTTGATCAACGCATTCGCTACTTATCAATCATTTTAAAATATCCAATTCTGATTTCAAATCGAAACCGAGGCTCTAGAAATTAGTCAACCTTGGTTTGAACTGTTATTTCATCTTTCTGTTCAGCGGATGAGAGGCCTGGGTCTACTTTGAATTGTAATCCATAAAAATCTCCGCAATCACCTGCGCTGGGCGTGATCTTTTTATTTATTTACAAAATGATTATGTTTCTTAAACTTTCTTCTGCCATAGTTTGTAAATAGATGGATTATTTCAATAAATATACTTGGATGAAGTTTGAAGGCCCGTAATTAAACGTAAAAACCAGAATTAAAGGTAGCCAGGGATCGACTTTGGGGTGTCAAAATTCCAACTATCCTTGATCAATCCGTATGAATGGTCTTTATATGTCTTTATGATAACCCTAACAAATAAATAAAAAATGAAATGAAATGGCTAAAGTTAATGATATTGTGACTTTAAAAAAAGTATTCTGTTCTCAATGCTACTTACTGGACAACTCAACTAAAAAGATTTTCCGAAGCTTAAACTAAAGTGCTAAGGTATTGTTCTATCATTACAGTGACAGAAAATATGAATTAATTTGATAGATAAAAACACATTTTCTGAATATCGCATTATTTTCAGCTGTATATATGTTTATCATATAGAGTGCAGAGAGACGTATCAAACAATGGTATTGTGCTAAAGATTTGGTTGAGAAACAAAAAAGTTACAATAAAAAGAAAAATATACAGGATTGATGTCAAAAGAATAAAAATTGAATAACATTCAAATTGAATATTTGAGCATGAAAATTTGTATACAAGTTAGAATTCAAGTAATTATTAAATTTCTCTTATTAGGACCAAAAAATTTTTTTGCATATTCTATTTGAAAGTTGTTTATTTTTATTTTAAAATAATATTCTAGCAAAGAAAAAAGATTAAAATGTTAAAAACTTACAATATCTTGGAAAAAATATTTGCAGCCATTACAGAAATGTTTCAACGAGTTCTGACGTCATACCGGGAATACATTTATTTCAAATTTCGTTGAATAATGTCTATCTTAATCTCTTAAGAATCAGAAAGATTGACGTCAACTGTAGTAGCCTACATCATTTACTGGCTGTTATGAAAGTTAGCATAATCCCTATGAATGTAAATGCTGTAAAAAGATAGTAACTTACTTGCAGAAATTGGAACATTCAAGTGTATAACGAGTCACCTTGGACTTTATATCATGTGTACAAAAAAAGATGTATAAGTGCGATATCACCTCATATACATGTTTGGTACAAATAGATTGTACTAGAAACAGCTCAATTTACAATATCAAAGATACAATCCAAATCTTTCTCAAACAAATGATCCAAAAAAAATTGAAAAACATACTTTTCTAGCTCATGCTACCACAACATTTTTCACTGTAAAAATTTCTTTCTGTTCACAAACATACAAGCCACTTTTGACAAGAAGTTGTATATTTCATCTGATGTGAATATATTTATAAGGCCTGGTTTACATCGATTGATGAAAATGCAAGGATTACCGGAAAGAATACAAATTGTATATACACAGCAACCATAAACATCACATGATAAATCTGATAACAATAGTCCGTCTTCTCTTGTTTACATGTATATTCACGCTATGACATCATATATAATGGTGTCTACGGCTAAGCAACAAATGATGAAATTTAAGATTAAATATGACTTTTTTGGACATTCCATGATTTAGAACATTGAAACATACCTTTCTCTACCTTTCTCTAACTGATATAAAAATATAATTTCCAAAGCTTAATTTCCCTTTAAATATTCCTGCTGACACGCCGGATAATTTGACTGTCCTGATCCATGCAATTTTGTCCACCTCCTAGGGATTATTCTGCAGAGGCGCTTTCTGTATTTTATTGTCATCGAAATATTGTCCGATTTTTTTTTTGTTTGTTTAAAAGCGCCTCTGCGAAGGATGGTGCATAGTTACTCATTATGTTTGACCAAATTGTTCTTATGATGTAAATGTTATATACAACTTGGTTTTTCCTTTGGATTATCTAACGTATTATTGTTATGGAAAAAGCTTTTCCTTCCTGGAAACTTAATTCTGATGCCTTTTTTCCACTATTATTTTATAGCTTACATAATATTTAGATTCTAAACAGGACATCAAGAAAATTTAACAATGAGTATTGTTGCAGAGTCTACAGAAGAAAGATAAAACTTGATAACCCGTTTTCTGAACTGCATGATGACGGTGATGTTGTAATTATCGTGGAAGATAGCAAACTGTATGTACATTCAATGGTTTTGAAGCAATGTTCACCTGTCTTTGAAGCGATGTTGAATGAAAATTTTGTGGAAGGTAAAAGCAAGGAAATTTCATTATCAGGAAAAGGAGGGGATGTTGTCATAGATATGTTGAAGTTTTTTTATCCGCGTTATGAACAAACTGTTCATGGTATTTATTTATTTGATTTATCTAAATTTATGGATCTGGTAAGATATTAGAAAATCTTATTCCTTTCAATACTGATGTTTGGTAAGTGTCATTAATATAAGGATTTGGGAAAAATGTTTTGATAAAGTTTGCTATGCGTTTTTCAATGAACTTGCAATATTCCAAGAATATTCCAAGAAATGCTTCAGGAAAACCGTGAAATCTTCAGTGTCAAAGGAAATTTTACTAGTATACATCAAATACATATCTCTTATCATGAACACCTAGTGTGTTTTCTACGTCTTTGTATTGAGCAAATGATCAGTACAGTTTTATTTTCCAAGATACTACATAACAATGTGGTAGCTGTGTATTGAAACACCTACAGAAGTTATCGTACAGCAAGTTACTCACATTCAGAAAAATTGAAACGCTGTTTTCTTAAAACTTTTTTTAAAGGGGTTGACTTAAACGTTCCAAGCTTCTTTTACAAAACTATGTATGGTACAATTATGTAATATATACCCCTGGAAAGAGGAGACATGTGGCTACAATCCGATATGTCAATTTTCTATAACATTGTTTTATTAAGTAAATATGACCCCCTGAATTTGAAAAGTCATAAAAATTGTTTTTGAGAACTTTATCAAAATTGTTAAAAAAAATAGGGGGTTAACTGATGTATAAGAATTTGCTCAGATCTATACTGAATAAGATGGTAAAAAAAACAAAGTTTTTGTATGTGTAGTTTTGTAAAAGAAGCATCAAATGTAAAACCATTCATTTAATTTTCTAATTAGGATAAGAAGAAGTAGCAAAAGAATCACAAACTCAGGTCATCTAAGGCATGTCCGAGTGAAAAATATAATGCAAATGAGCTATACTCCAAGATAACTCCAAGAATGATTTGATTATAAGAATTTAACTGAGGGTTTAGATGATAATTGCTATTTTGCAATAAATAATGTAAAAGTTTACTGTAAATGACCAAAATTCAATCTTTTTTTGTGATAGTTCCTTAAGTCAACCAACTTAGCCATACCCTCAGTTTGAAACAACTAAGGGCCTTTGAGGGGCATCTAAAAATGATTGAAACAGCGTTTTCAAATGATGTGTTCTGGGGCAAAATTGCCATAAAAGTGATTTTACTTTCAAATTTTTGAATTTCATGTCTGACTTGCCCATAGTAGTTTCTGTCTAAAATGATAAAAATAACGAATATCCATGGTCACACTACAAATAAATCTAAAAAGCTGTTGCTTCATGAATTTTTTGAGTTTTTGTAGTATAGCTTATTTGCATTATATTTTTCATCTCGACATGCCTTAAATATCCTGAGAAATAAAAACTATATCATATGAAAGCTCTATTCAAGGTCTTTTTACCATTATATACTTTGTTGGGGTAAAAACGAACACTTCCTAGCTGAAATAAGTTGCAAAAAAACATGCTCATAGACCCTCCTGTATTAAGTTTGCTTCCATATACATTAGGCCCTTTGGCTGAAACATTTCCTGCGGGTGCTCTTAATTTTCTATGCCTTAAAAAACATGTTTCAGAAATGTTCTATTTCCCAGCTACCCAACATATTAGCTAAAAATCTACAGTTTTAATTATAACAGTCTTTCGATATTTCCTATTGACCCAACCAGTTAATTTATTTAGAAGACCCTCTTAGAACACATGTTTTTTGTTTTTTCAAACATGGTCAGGGTTGAGGTAAATTATTTTATTTCCATTCCATTTAGTTGTTTATAAATTACTTTTTAATCTCATATCAAATATTATTATTTTGACTTACACTTTTCATAATAATGCACTACAGTATTAAGAAAAGTTTTGCAAACAATGACGAAAAAAGTATACTAAATTTTTTTTATAAGACAACATATAAAAATAAAATATCAAATTAATTTTGCCTTCACAATATTTAAATTTTAATACTCAGCATTTCTTTGCATTTCTCTGATAGTTTAAATGTTAGTTTAGTTCTTGCTCACAAGTGCTCGTTAATTTTTTCTTGTGAATCTTCAGTATAGCAAATAAGTGTAGAAAACATGACAATGCTGATCATCTATAAATATATGCCTAGACGATAGTTAACCAAGTAAATGCCTATAAGGATTTCATAGAAAGTTAGAAAATTGAAGTTTCAGCTAAAGAAGGTAGTTTTTTTTTTAAATAAATTTTCAAACATTTGGCGAATATTATTAGTATTATTATTAGACCCTAATTTTTTGATCAAAATGTCAGAAAATAAACCTTTTAAATTTTATGATATCTTAACTAAAATGTCCT